>JAWPHD010019796.1:0-34236 GCA_037043455.1 Cyrtodaria siliqua | reverse complement strand
AATGCCCTTCCCTCACATATCCCCACCCTACCCAATATAGAGTAGTTTACTGGAATGCCCTTCCCTCACATATCCCCACCCTACCCAATATAGAGCTGTTCAACTCTGCAGTTAGCATAGTGGAACATGAATCGCCATAAGTAGTGCAAGAGTTGTTTTTATTTTTAATCTTTACTTACTTTTATTCTATTAACACGTCTATGTCAGATAGACGCGCGCCATTCCTAGGTCCCCAGCAGGGGGTTGGAATTAAAGGAAGATAGGTAAGTAAAATTCGCCCTTACACACATGGTTGTCATTAAACACAACACATTCTTCGGATTATAGATCTACTGTACATGGCGAAATGTGACACTTTCTCGTTTTAATACTTTTAATGAAAAATCTCTACATTTAAATGGGTCATTTCAACCAATTGTTCTCAAGGAAATGTTTACTTACTCGTATTATCAAAGCTATACATTTGTTTATTTAAGGAGCAGTACTCGTTTTGTTACCAGTGTGTCAGTGCCTTTCTCCAGACGTTTGACATCTACTCGAACTTCTCCCTGCGGATATGATTGGATGATGGCAATTATGTCACAAAATAGTACTGGATGCGATAAACGATGTCGCACAATATTGGATGCGATGAACGAAAGTGTCTACTTTACAGACATGTCTGTGTTTAGATATTAGTATTCCAGTAGCTAACATGAAATGCATATATAGGCCAGACAAACTAGTGGGGTCCGGGGCATGATCCCCCGTCTTCTTTTTTTTTAAACTTAGCTATGCATTGGTGCATTTTGGCGTGTATCTGACCAGGACCTGTTTAGCACACGTAGATCTGCCTACAGTCCTTGATCTGACAGAGCACTTGTGTGGTATTTGAAGATTATTTTTTTTTTACAAATTTGAGAATTAACATTTGACAAATTTGAATTACCTACAGTGTAAAATATATAAGAAAAAATGTTGACCCTTAACCCCACCACCCCATCTAGCTTCAGTTTTTATTGCATTTTTGGACTTTCAATTTTTTTATTTTTCAAAGTGATGTATAGGCCCGGGCCTACATGGCCTGATAGTAGCTGTAGCTACACCGATGTATTCCCTGGAATGAGATACAGGGATGTCCAACAGTAATACATTCTTCAGAGGCCTTAAACTGTGTACATCTCATTGTTATTAACATACGTATGTACGGACTAGAAATAAAACTTTACTGACTGATTTAGCCTAGGCCTTTTCCATTAAAACATACATGGTACCCCAGAAGGCATTTTTGAAATTGAACACGCACCCACAGATTGAGTTTAAAGAAACAACGTTCAGAAAATAGGTTTCTTCCATAGATGTTTATTAAAACGCCTTCCTGGGGTCTCGGGTATGTTTTAAGGGAATAGCCCCTAGTGTTAAGGGTTATTTTACAAGTTGAAATTGTCATTGATATAAAGGAAGTTACAAGCGTTATTGAAATTTACCTAATTAGAGAAAGTAGATATACAATTCAAACAGGAATTGTAGCTTTTACAGAACAGTCAACCAGAAAAACGCATTTAAACAAACATCAATTACAAATCAAATATTAAGAAGTTAGGAATAGGGCATCCCAAACACAATCGTGTTGAAAATAGGGCTACCTCGTTGAAACGGTCAGTGGCAAAAAGGGCGCTGGGGGTTTAAACCAGGTTCTAGGGTGCACCAACCTCACACTTACCCTTTGGTAATACAAATAAAACGGGAAAGGGTAAATAAAGAAATCCCCGCCATGTTAGGAGGCGTGAGAGGTGTAGCATCTTATAATTACCTCTCATGAACAGAATCAATAAAACCGAGTCTGTTACTTTTCTCTGTTGTTTGTGTTTGTTGCTTCCAAGGGATCACCTTTTCAGTTATCTAGCAAACAAAGCAACATTAATAAGCAATATACGTACAACACGCAGATGATCATGTATATATGAATATAAAAAACAATAACACTTGCACTAACAGTATTTACATTTTTGTTTCAAATGACATTGTAGTAATTTGAGAGGATAACAAAATTAGAAATAAAAAATCTGAAATATTGATCAACTTTCAAAATTGTCCATCTTAATTGAACCAGTATACAATGAACCTGTACTCCGATTTCTAAACATGTTGGTTTAATATTTGGCAGATAACCGGCTGGTATTCTTTTGATAAAATGTCTTAAACAACAACAAAAATAGCATTAGGTAGACCAAGAGATGTAACACAAAATCCAATTGTACATACTTTTTTCTTTATTGGATATTGAACATTTGATATTTATATTTATTTGCATTATGTCACCATGAATGGGAGAAAAAGATTTGTATTTTATTCGTTGTGTAGTTATACACTACTGTAATGGTATAATGCTTAATACAAATTATGTTATGTTATTTATTACTTTTAATCTCAAACTAATTTAAATTCAAACAACAATAAGAATAGTAATTATATGAAGTTGACATGTGTACGCCGTTTCAGTATACAACTGTAAGTGTTATGTACGAGATCGCTCACATGCCAAATTATTGGAACCAATCAGATTGCAGATCGTTGAATTTGTTATATACTATTTAATACAACAACAAACCAACTGCGCCTTTGGCATTAGAGCATCGTCTACTATGTGTTCGGTTTTGAGCCTTGTATAAGGCAACATTTTTTAAACCATACAATGTTATTTCAAAATATAGTATATGAAACTACTACGGAATAAATCTGATTAGTTCCGCAATTTGGCATTTGAGAACTCTGGTATTATTACAAAATGTTCGTCATATATAAGGGGTATTTCTCTATACAACTGTATCTACAAGTTAAATGTAAAAGGTTGTGTGTATGAATAAATAAATGGAAAGGAGTTTTATATTCCGTTAATAAATGAAAGGTCACACTGGTACGCAGATGACATAAGGGATACAGAGTCCCAATACGCATGCCTCCGCCAGGGAGTGAACAGAGGTCACAATGGTACGCAGATGACATAAGGGATACAGAGTCCCAATATGCATGCCTCCGCCAGGGAGTGAACAGAGGTCTGCAGCTCTAATGGACAAGGCCTTACCCAGCATTTGCAAGTGAGGAAGTGTCGATTCTTACAGATGGCGAGATGTACAGTACTGATTCTACCTAGAAAAAGTGGATGGTCTACCGACTGACATTTGCAAAGCAATATGCGCCAACCCCACCCCACTCTTTGAAAGGGGGCATAATAACACAATTTAGAAAGTGTCAATATTAAGTAATAACAGCTGGATTTATCATATCTTTATTTTCATATATATATAGTCAATAAAATGTCTTCGTCATATAAAACAGATACATGTATATATACACTATAATTTTCAAGATTTTGATTTTGAAAGATACATATACTGAATCAATTTGCATAAATATGCATAAAATATGCAGGGTTTTAAATATGCATAAAATATGCAGGGTTTTAAAAGAATCACACTATAGATACCTTAATTTTAACAGTAAACTTGGTTGAACATCAATAAGACCAAGTTTATCACCTACCATAATGCATTGGTATGACTTATTTATGGTCACTGATTGGCCAGTTTTTTTGATGATGCTCTATCAAAATGATGTATATTATAAATAATAAATGCAGTGTATAACATTGGCTTAATAAACAGTAACCCCTTAACCTGCGTTCTCTCTTCACAAACCAAGTGTTCAAGTTGTATGTCTGCATGTCTGTATTATTTAATCATCAGTACAGGGTTCTCCAAGAGCACTTATATGATGGCGGGCCGCCATGCTATCGGCACATACCGCCATGCAAAACAAGCGCTGTCACTTAAAAATCGCTGCCACTTAAAAATCGTCAAGCTCCACTTTAAAAAAGGTTAAAAAAATAAATAAAACCTAAAAAAATTATCAAACTTGATGTAGAACACTAAGGGCTTTTACCAGAAATTCATCTGGACAAAAATGAGCCTGCGCAACTGAATGGACGCAACAAACACCATAAAGTAACCCGAATCTAGATCGATTTGCTACTCTGTGGTTACATGTAGTTAAGTAATATCATGCAGACACTTGTCATCCAGTCTTCAACAATAAAGAAATCGCCTCAATCGTATTGACTGTACCGTATAGGTAACTCCTCCCAACTTTCGGGTGTAGCAGTCAAAATGGTATAAAAAAAACCGCAAAATAACGGATTTGCGCTGCCACTCCATAATTTCTTGACTTGGAGAACCCTGCATCAGTATGTGTTCAAATTGATCAATTAAGACCAACAATGATTTCATAGAGCTGCGAAAAATGCAAAGTTTAAACAGACATTATGGTATCCATGTCATGTTTCAAAATAAAATATAGCACTTTACAAATATACCTTATAATCCCTAATAAACGCCCCTTCCGTAATAAACACGCCCACCCATTTTCAGAAATGTTTTCTTTAAAACTTAACAAAAGATGCAAGTTAATCTGTTTCATTCAAAATGGAACACACATAATCACTAGAAAACTTAAAATCCGATGCATTAATTGATTGATTGACATGCGGACTTTGGTTTTCTTGGTAAAGAAAATCATTAAATAATGTCTGATTTAAAAGTTAAATTATGTATTTTTGGTCTCGAATAAACGCCCCATTTTCAAAAATGTTACGCCCCCATGTTACATGTCATATATGTGAATATCACAAGATGTTTTAGCTGCTGTTACATTTAAAAAAATATCATGGTCAATGTTTTATTATTGTTGTTTGACTTGGATCTATCTGGAAGAGTTTAAAATGTACATGTTACCTAACATAGCACACATATACACTAATTATATATCAAACAATCAATTGAAATACAAAACATTCATATGTGTATAATTACCCTTATATCTTAGTTTGCCCTATTGTAAAATATGTGAGGCCCCGGTTTCAATCCTCCGTGGTTCCACTGAGTTCCGTCGGTGTGTTCTTGGGCAAGACACTTTCCCTTAGCCTCGTCCGTCGGATGGGGACGTAAACCGGGCGGTCCCGTGTATCGGTCTATCCTCCGAGCACGTTAAAGAACCATAGGAGTCTATTCGATAATAAGAGTTGGGCAGGTTCCCGGATTCCTATGTATCCTTCCCCTCTCTCTGGGGCGGCTCTAAATAACCTATACTGTGTTGATGAGCCGTTAAACAACATTCAATTCAATTCATGTAAAATTAGGTACAAACGTTGAACAGGAAATGTAGCATTCACAGAACACAGGTCACTAAAAACGTGGCAAACACTTTCGCTGTTTTCCATTACCCCACCCACACTGCCCTATGTGTATAAAATTCCTATACTAAAACATTACCATATAAGACACATAATAATGCATACACGTGACACACATGTTGGCTGCAATCTTCACATGAATTTGATTTATTCACAGGTCACCCATTCACATAAAGGTGCATGCAAGCTCACAACTCCTTCAAAAAGAAGATTTTGTCCTATATTGCAACATAAGCTGAGGCTCTTCGTCACGAAGGTTTCTTTACCACAAAGAAGACACTGTCGTATGTATACTGTAACATGGAGCTGGGATTCTGCGTGTATGAAGACTTAACGTTGGTCTCTTCCTTCTGAAGAAAAAAAAAAGGTAACCTTTAACCCGCTAAGCACGACTATAATAGCCTTCGTGTCCATTGTAGACCCGGATCAGCCTGCGAGTAACAGTCATTTCCGCAAACCACCTTCTTGTCACATAAATGGAATGGTCTTAATTCAAAGAAAGAACAGTCCATTATATATATGTAGCGGGTTAAGGGGATAGATCAGCATAACGGAACACAGGGGCATTTATGTAAAATAAAACTTACTGATCACCTATGTCTACAACAGAAACAAGTGGCCCAAGAGGGCCTGTGGCCACTCTACTTGCTGAAGTTAAAGTTTGTGTATAAGAGGCCATGACTGTCAAAAATCATTCAACCGGAACATGGCGATGACATGCGCAACAAGGCTTGAGATTCAGGAGAACTAGTCTGTACAAAGTTAGTGTATTAAAACCTTTAAAGGGTCATAACTCTTAACAAAATTCATTCAACTGGAACATGGCGATGGTATGCGCAACTAGGCTTGGTACTCTGACTCATCATCCCCGCCAAGATTCGTTTAAATCCGGCCAGGGGATCAGGAGAACTAGTTCGGACAAATTTTGTGTATTAAAAAATTTAAAGGGTCATACCTCCACCAAAAATCATTCGACAGGAACAAGGCAATGATATGCACAACTAGGCTTGATACTGATCTTCCTTGCCAAGTTTCTTTGAAATCCAGCCAAGGGTTCAGGAGAACTCGTTCAGACAAAGATTATGTATTAAAACCTTTAAAGAGCCACAACTCCACCAAAAATCTTTCAACTGCAACACTAAGCTTGGTACCAATCATCCCTGAAAAGTTTCGTTGAAATCCGGCCAGGGGTTCAGGAGAACTATTCCAGACAAAATTTGTGAATTTAAACCTTTAAAGGGCCATAACTCCACCTAAAATCATTCAACCGGAACACGGCGACGATATGCACAATTTTACTAGACCTGGTACTGTATCAACCCTTAAAAGTTTTGTTGAAATCCGGCCAGGGGTTCAGGAGAACTAGTCCAAAGTTTGTGTATTAAAACCTTTAAACCAAATCCGTCAACCGGAACACAGTGATGATACGTACAACTAGGGTTGGTACTGATAATCCCTGCAAATTATCGCATCCTTGCTGAAATCCGGCCAAATGAAGGTCCGTCCATCTTCACAAGGCAAAATACAGCATCTTTGAACTAATTCAAGGGCCATAACTCTGGTGTTACTAATTCGATTTGGTTGGTTTTCAAACTTGTCCAAGATTTCATTGATAGTAACAATCTGGTAAAGTTTGGTAAAGATCAGATGGAAAATGAAGGCTGTGTCATGTTAATGATGCAAAATATAGCAATTTTAACTAATTCAAGGGCCATAACTCTGGTGCAAAAGGTCCGATCATGGTGGTTTACGAACTCGTCTAAGCTTTCATTGATATCAACAATCTGGTAAAGTTTGAAAAATATCGGATGAAAAGTGAAGGCCCTATCGTGTTAACGATGCAAAATATAGCGATTTTAACTAAATCAAGAGCCATAACTCCGGTGTTACTGGTCCGAACTGGCTGGTTTTCAAATTCGTCTGAGCTTTCATTGATATCAACAATCTGGTAAAGTTTGGAAAATATCAGATTTAAAAATTAATGCCCTATCGTGTTAACGAGGCCAAATTATAGCATAGTTCAGAAAATCAAGGGCCATAACTCTGGTGTAAATGGTCCGATCTGGCTTGTTTTCGAACTCGTCCAAGCTTTCATTGATATCAACAATCTCATAAATTTTGAAAAAAGATCGGATGAAAAATGAAGGCCCTATCATGTTAACGAGGCAAAAGTTAACGGACAGAGACGGATGGACGGACGACTCGCCAGCAGAGCTAAAAAGTAAATACAAGTACACGGCAATCTAAAAAAAATTCCAAAACAAATCACTTCTCAAGGGAAATAATTCATTCTGCACTGGCACTGCTAACTTAACTTAAGAGCAGTCATTTTACCTTGAAGACAAGTCGATAATCTGCATTGAATCTGTGTGGGCTTTTTTAAGCTTTTTACTATTTGAATGAAACAACTGTACGTTTTCTGATACTTAAATACCTATACATGTATAAACATTGTTGTCTGTAGTGGTTGCATTTCCTGCCTTTCATTGCTTCAATATTGGTTAGATTTCCAATCTGAAACTTTCATTTAGTAGATAATAAAATCAGTACCTATTACCAAATGACCAACTCCCGAGTGTATGAATTACACAAGTCTTGTGTTAGAGTGTTTACTTCAGGTACAACAAATACACTATTTGCCTTGTTCGTAAAATGAAGTTGTATCTCTATGTTTAAAGCTGTTTCTGTAAATAGTTTTATCTTTATATATTTACATTAATTTTTAATTTATATAAATAATACTACTTCATTTCTTTCATCAGTTTTTACATACAATATTACCTATTTATGTGTCGAAGTGCCATAAAAAAACATTCATTCATTAAAGCTGCCTTGTTCATACAATGAAGTTGTATCTTCTGTTGCTATCTCTATTTTTAAAGCTGTTTCTGGTTTATTAATACTATCATAAACAGAAGGTCTTCAAACAATGAAATGAGACTCACCTCAAAAATGAAACCTGTTAGTTTGATTACTGACTTTAAGTCCTCGTAACTCAGTTCTATAGACATTTCATTTGGCATATCTGAGTAGTGATAAAGCAGGGGACCTGAAATACACGATAATGCTGTTATACAGACACATCTGCATAGTGATAACACAGTTCTATAGACATTTCATTTGGCATATCTGAGTAGTGATAAAGCAGGGGACCTGAAATACACGATAATGCTGTTATATAGACACATCTGCATAGTGATAACACAGTTCTATAGACATTTCATTTGGCATATCTGCGTAGTGATAAAGCAGGGGACCTGAACTATCTGGTAACGCTGTTATATAGACACATCTGCATAGTGATAACACAGTTCTATAGACATTTCATTTGGCACATCTGCAGGGTTTCCCCCAGGATATTAAGGCATGTCGCATGCAACATGCCTTCCTGGAAAAGAAAGGAAAAACAACATGCCTTCATCAGAGCAACATGCCTTAAGATTTTCTTAATTTTCATGAATAACAGATTTAAAAGAAGAAAAATAGAATTTCTATGGTGATTCTTGTCCTTTTGCACCAAAATAATAAAAGTATGTTATTTTGCCATTTTGCCATTATTAGGCACTATTTTTTTCAAGCCCAGTTTGGTAAATGTAATGTCATAACAACATGCCTTCACAATTTTCTGGGGGAAACCCTGCATCTGCATACCGGTAGTGATCTGCAGTTCTATAGACATTTCATTTGGCATATCTGCATAGTGATAAAGCAGGGGACCTGAAATCATGACAACGCTGTTATACAGACACAACTGCATAGTGGTAACACAGTTCTATAGACATTTCATTTGGCATATCTGCGTAGTGATAAAGCAATAAACACTGTTATATAGACACATCTGCATAGTGATAACACAGTTCTATAGACATTTCATTTGGCATATCTGCGTAGTGACAAAGCAGGGGACCTGAAATATACGATAATGCTATTATATAGACACATCTGCATAGTGATAACACAGTTCTATAGACATTTCATTTGGCATATCTGCATAGTGATAAAGCAATAAACGCTGTTATATATACACATCTGCATAGTGATAACACAGTTCTATAGACATTTCATTTGGCATATCTGCGTAGTGACGAAGCAGGGGACCTGAAATATATGGTAATGCTGTTATATAGACACATCTGCATAGTGATAACACAGTTTTATAGACATTTCATTTGGCATATCTGCGTAGTGACAAAGCAGGGGACCTGAAATATACGATAATGCTATTATATAGACACATCTGCATAGTGATAACACAGTTCTATAGACATTTCATTTGGCATATCTGCATAGTGATAAAGCAATAAACGCTGTTATATAGACACATCTGCATAGTGATAACACAGTTCTATAGACATTTCATTTGGCATATCTGCGTAGTGACAAAGCAGGGGACCTGAAATATACGATAATGCTGTTATATAGACACATCTGCATAGTGATAACACAGTTCTATAGGCATTTCAGTTGGCATATCTGCTTAGTGATAAAGCAGGGGACCTAAAATACATGATAACACTGTTATATAGACACATCTGCATATTCTATAGATATTTCATTTGATATATCTGCATAGTGGTAAAGCAGGGACCTGAAATATACGATAATGCTGTTATATAGACACATCTGCATATTCTATAGGCATTTCATTTGATATATCTGCATACTTATAAATATTAATATTGGCGCCAATATTACTCCTACCATGAAGCTTAATAAGATCATAAACAGCCAACAGAAATTAATTGTAATTGATTTTAATTTCCATATACCTGGCTAATTTACAAACAACGGGGAGAACTAATTAATGCAGATACAAGCAGTGATTTGCTGTTTATCATCTAATCCTATAATCGGCAATTGCTTTGAACAGTGAATAAATATACTTATCTTTTTAAACCCATGTTTTGTTATCATCATAATAGAAGTTTACACTTGCCATTGTTTTGTATTATATTGACTAAACACACTATAAACAAATTGTCACTATGATAATTATTCACACCTGCAGTGCCGCTTGTAAATTTATAGCAATTATCGAGCGTGTTTAGTTTGACTTTTATTCAAACTGACAATGTAGAAAAAGTGAAAATCGTTCACCAACATAAATAGTGTTTCTCTGCTCTCTCACTCTATATAATGACAGTTTAACTATCGGGATCTAACGGTATCTTAACTATAAAGTGTGTTTACTAATGAGTTGAGTACCACAGTTATTTTATGACCACTTTGATTCCTACTACAATTTAAAGAACAGTTTTATGAGTTATTTCCCTCTTTTCAAAATTCCCCATTTTAAAGTTAAATGACAAATCTTGATCCGGACAAATCTTGATCCGGACAAATCTTGATCCGGACAAATCTGGATACAGTAATGGTAAAGCAGGGGACCTGAAATTAATAGAATCATAATTCCACTCATGACTGTATGTTTTTGTCAGATGATCATGTTTAACCAATTACCATGCTGCAATGGTTTTATTCCAACACCAGGCCAACCAATTCTGGTACTACCATTTACATGCTAAACAACAAGTCAGGGTGCTACTAATACCATTTTTATGAAATCTTTGGTGTGAATCGCTGCAGTTTTGTAGAGTTTAATCTCAAAATTCAGATACTTAAAGAAACTAACCCGCCAAATAACAGCAAAATTACACCGCTTATCAAAACTCTATCCAGGTTTCAGGTCATATAATCATGCATATGTGCCAATTAAAAGTACAAGATTTTTATGAATTAGGAGTTGGTAACACTTAGCTCAACGCTCCATTTATATTGTGTCTATAGAGTTTGGATTCTCAAAATATGTAAGTTATATATATACCGCATTGTCAGCAGGTTTAGAAACGGTGTACATAAATTTTGTAAAATGTGGCTGTTGTTGGCGGGATTGCTACTTTAACGGATTCATTTCTGCACTCATACCTAGATTTACCCAGCATCCTCCTGGTTTCAGTACCTCGTATATAGTTTCTATGTAAGAGATTTGATACATTTCTAAACTCCTACCTACTCCTAAACCCTTTTGGTTTCAGTATATTGTATATAGTTTCTATGTAAGAGATTTGATACATTTCTAAACTCCTACCTACTCCTAAACCTTTTTGGTTTCAGTATCTTGTATATAGTTTCTATTTAAGAGATTTGATACAGTTTTGATACATTTCGGAACTCATACCTAGATTAACCCAGTAGCCTCCTGGTTTCAGTACCTTGTATATAGTTTCTACGTAAGAGTTTTGATACAGTTTTGATATGTTTCTGAGCTCATACCTAGATTAACCCAGTAGCCTCCTGGTTTCAGTACCTTGTATATCGTTTCTACGTAAGAGATGATGTTGTGAGCCGTGTCGATGAAAAATACGGTTGCTAGGCAATCCCAAGATTCTGAAACAGATTTGGAAAAAAATGTTTTAAACAAAATCTGAGAGGGACTCACCCTTTAGGAGCATGGTGGTAAAACAGAATTAAAGTCTTGAAAATGGATCCAGTTTGTAAATGTATATAGCTTGATGAAAAAGATGCGCTGTCATGGACTCCATCTTGAAAATTAATCAAAGATGAAAACATGAAACAAAATTATTTTTTTAGAAGATAACCCCACGAGCATACTCTGTATTTTTTCATATATTTTTATCAATGATGGCAATTTCGAAATAAACTCCCTTAATTTATCAACGTAATAACCATCAGTATAATAATTATTCAGTATTTTTTTCCCAATCATTCTCGACTTTAAGAACTGCAAATCAGAAAAGGCATTGTAAAGGCAATAAAAATTCCTGCTGCCATGGAGAAGTTGGCCTTCTTAGGAAGTTCTGATGGTTATTGGCATTTGATGTTTGTCTTAAATTTTTCTTGTCATACCCTTAATCGATTGTTCTTTTGTTGCTCTGGCTTCCGCAAAGTCATTGAGTACTTGCCTTGTGGCTTTCTAGGCTTTTGTTATTTTATATTCATATATACATGATCATCTATGTGTTATACATATATTTATTAGAGAATATAACTTGGCAGGGATTTCTTAATTTACACCGTCACGTTTTATTGGAATGGCAATAGGGTAAGAGTGAGGTTTGGTGCACCAAACAACCTGCTTGAAGGCGGCTGTCCTATTGTCAGCCCATTTGTGTTTGTGATGCCTTACTTCCTATTAACATTGTATTTGTTGTTTGTTTTATTGCATATTTTTGGTTGACTGTGTTCTGTGAAAGTTACACGTCCTGTTTGACTTGTATACCTACTTTGTTGTATCGGGGAATGTGGTTAGCTTACCTGCCTCATGGTACACTTCCAGGAAGTCCCCAGCGGCCATGGAGAAGTTGGCCTTCTCAGGAAGGTCGGATGGGTTTGCATCGGGGAATGTAATTGCTTCAACTTGGTGTTCATTCCTTATCTTGTTTGTCCACTGGTGAACCCATGGGTACAGGGTGAAACTGTTAACTTCTCTACATCTGAAAGTTAAACACTAAACATTAAATCTGAATATCAAATTTCACTTGTGCCAAAGGTTTCATGTTATAAGCTATAAAGGTTCAACCATCACATCATTTTTTAACAAGAGGTCAGTGACCTTGAAGCTCTACTGGTAGGTTTTGATAACTAGATCAGCACTCCTGTGAAGTTCCATAAAAATCTGTCAAGTAGTTTCAGAGGAGTAGTCACTACAAGTTTTTACTATATAACTCTATATAAACAAAGATGTCTGCTGGCAGCCATGTTTAATTTTGAATCAAAATAATTTTCAACAAGGACCAACATCATGTCATGCTGATCATTTTAGAAAAAGTCCCATATCAATATCACTTATAGTTTTCAAGAAGTAGTCGCTACAAACTTGTTTTTTAAAAATCTATTTTAGCTTTGGCGGCCATCTTAGATTTCACATTAACGTGAATTTTTGCTACGATCAACTAGAGATCATGGGCAACATTCATGTAAAGTTCCATCCAGTAGTTTCAGAGGAGTAGATGCTACAAAAAAAGTTTACGGACAACGGACACCACACCTCGGCATAAGCTCTGTTGATCTTTGATCAATAGAGCTAAAAATGTTTATAATACTTTCTTGATTGTGTCACCCCGTTTATATGTTTTCCAACTAGAATAGCCTTATGTTTTTCTGCCAAGCTCCACATTTCTAAGGTGCAGAGTTAGCCAATAAATTGGGGTGCCAGAAGCGCTCCACTGGTGAGTATTGGCACCGGTTGCAATTCTGACCCCGAGGGTGCAATTTTCCTATCTTACATGGATAAACGTATAATGATTATTTTTCTCCCATTATATGCTTAGTACAGGCATAAAACAATAACTTCAATGACTGCATTTGATTTAACGCTAGAATAAGGCGATGTCAATGTGACGTGTTGACCTCTCATGTAAGAGTCACATGTCATTTAGGATAGAGTTATTTTCCATGGGAAAAAAACAAATTTCACATGACTAGAAATGGGAGAAAAATCCTTCCATAATGATATATCCATTGACAACAGGCCTGGAATTCACCAACCATTCTTCAAACTGTTTTTAGGTTTGAGCTCTAAGTACTCAAATTTTGTTTACAAATATTTCACTGTATCCCTGCTGCAAACACTAATCTACACAGACCAGGCCTGGGTACCATCACATTACTTATTTGTCGAGTATACAATTGGAAGGAAATATAATGACATGCATCCCTGCTTCAATAACTCAAATATTAATATAAATAGACCATCCCTGGGTACCAGCAAGTGACTTACTTGTTTAATATAAAATTAGAAGAGAACAGCATGAATAGACTCCACTCATTTCCCTGACAGCTGTATCCCCGCTTAGCTAACTCAAAGGCTAATCTACCGAGCCCAGCCCCGGGTACCAGCACATGCACATCAGATGCCTCACTGAAATTAAAAAATAAATAAATAAGAAGCAAACAGTTTTCTTTCTTTGCTTGTACAGAACAGATTTTTAATGTTAAATTTTAGAAATAAATTTTAATAGAGATTTTGATTCAATTTAATTTAAGGGGCTGTCATGGCCCAGTGGATAACAATGTGAACTAGTGTGTGTCAGTCATTGTGTCTTGGGCAGAACACTTTCATTTAGCCCTGTCTATCTGATGAGAACGTAAACCAGGAAGTCCCGCATATTTAAGACTACTCTCCTAGCATGTTCAAAAAGCCTAAGAATCTATTCAATAGTAATAGCAGGGCAGGTTCCCAGGTTCCTATGTAGCCTTCCCCTCTCCCTGGGGTGGCACTAAATAACTTATGTTAATTAGCAGTTAAACAACATTCAATCACTTAAGTTATTTATATGCGATTAAAAATAAGAAAATTGAAATTATCTTCTCTCTCTTACCCTGAAAAATGTTGTGTATGGAATAATCTAACAGTTACTGTAACAAATAATGAAATATACAACAGATGTGTCCTACCATTCTTCAGGCGGAAACCTTTTCTCTATTTCTCTTATAACAGGGTCATAGCAGGCCTCTCTTTCATGTCTACCCGAGTCACTCCAGTCTCGTACAAACTGTTTAAGCGTAGTTTTCACTTTATCCATATCCGACACAAGAGGCAGCAACACAGATTTTGATGGCGCTTCACTCTATAACATAGTTCTGGTTTTACAGTATTGGAATTATGTGAGGTTCACTCTAAAACAGAGATCTGGTTTTACAGTATTGGAATTATGTGAGGTTCACTCTAAAACAGAGTTCTGGTTTTACAGTATTCGAATTATGTGAGGTTCACTCTAAAACAGAGTTCTGGTTTAACAGTATTCGAATTATGTGAGGTTCACTCTAAAACAGAGTTCTGGTTTTACAGTATTGGAATTATGTGAGGTTCACTCTAAAACAGAGATCTGGTTTTACAGTATTGGAATTATGTGAGGTTCACTCTAAAAACATAGCTCTGGTTTTACCGTACTGGAATTATGTGAGGTTCACTCTAAAAACATAGCTCTGGTTTTACCGTACTGGAATAATGTGAGGTTCACTCTAAAACAGAGTTCTGGTTTTACAGTATTGGAATTATGTGAGGTTCACTCTAAAACATAGTTCTGGTTTTACCGTACTAGAATTATGTGAGGTTCACTCTAAAACAGAGTTCTGGTTTTACAGTATTGGAATTATGTGAGGTTCACTCTAAAACAGAGTTCTGGTTTTACAGTATTGGAATTATGTGAGGTTCACTCTAAAACAGAGATCTGGTTTTACAGTATTGGAATTATGTGAGGTTCACTCTAAAAACATAGCTCTGGTTTTACCGTACTGGAATTATGTGAGGTTCACTCTAAAAACATAGCTCTGGTTTTACCGTACTGGAATTATGTGAGGTTCACTCTAAAACAGAGTTCTGGTTTTACAGTATTGGAATTATGTGAGGTTCACTCTAAAACATAGTTCTGGTTTTACCGTACTAGAATTATGTGAGGTTCACTCTAAAAACATAGCTCTGGTTTTACCGTACTGGAATTTTGTGAGGTTCATACTAAAATATAATTCTTATTTTATCATACTGGAATTGTGATGTTTATTCTAAAACATACCAAAAGTTCTTCACTAATTGGTTCGCCTTTTTTCACCATTTTATTTTATATGGTTTAAATGCTGATAGTAAATGAAGCGTGTTTTCGGACAGTGGAACAATTTTCTACTGAGACACACTGGATTCATGGGCAGTAGCTCTGCCTTACTTCATGTCTGAGACACACTGGATTCATGGGCAGTAGCTCTGCCTTACTTCATGTCTGAGACACACTGGATCATGGGCAGTAGCTCTGCCTTACTCTACTGAGACACACTGGATTCATGGGCAGTAGCTCTGCCTTACTTCATGTCTGAGACACACTGGATTCATGGGCAGTAGCTCTGCCTTACTTCATGTCTGAGACACACTGGATTCATGGGCAGTAGCTCTGCCTTACTTCATGTCTGAGACACACTGGATTCATGTGCAGTAGCTCTGCCTTACTTCATGGGCAGTAGCTCTGCCTTACTTCATGTCCTTGAAGATGAAGTTTGAAACAGTAAGTATCAGCCAGAGACGTAAATAATTGTTGGCTGCAATGAGTATTTACTCATCATATTCAAAATGAATGAGTAACAAGGAACTCGTTCAGAGTAAAAAACAATTTCTTTAAATAGAAATAGTTCATGCTTTCAAAATGATTATTAATAGATTTTAAAAGAAACAACTATTCTGATTATATGGAAGTTAAGTAAAAACAAAACAAATACTGTATGACCTTAATATTAAACACATGCCTGGAACAATTTGCACCATGTAAATATGGAATAAATATTCCACAGGGCAATACATACAAATATAATACTCATGACTTATAAAAGGTACGAGTATTTGTAGTAAGTTGATGAGTAATGATACTCACAGTTTTAAAAAACTGAGGATTTTTGTTAGAAATATATGAGTAAAATGCTCAAAAACTCATCTTATCTACAGGTCTGAATTCAAGTAAATGTAAATATGTCTTCATATTAGTATTTTGAGGAGATTTTTCTAAAAAAAAAAAAAAAAAAAAAATTTCCAAAGAGTATGTAATTTTTACAAATACATACTTGGAAAATTTAAATGATCGATTGGTACTGAACTCAATTGTAAGGATTTTTGGTACACTGCTTTTGCCTTCCTTTTATGTTCATGCAAATTTGACTGATGTCATAAATTGATATCAATCGGAATTGCCTTAACAATTTTTTCCAAAAATAATCTCGGGAAGGAATGGACGCCATCTTAGATACTACTTTTCGGTCATGTGGGTTCAGTCACGTGGAATAAATAATGGGGGCGCCCATTGAACCAGCATGCGATGATCTACGGAAATGAGCGAGTTTGTACGATTGTAAGCAATTAACTATAAAATAGTTTTATATTTAACTATTTTAACTTAAACCGACTATAAAATGATAAGACTTATTTTGAGAGTATAAAATTTAATAAATAATATAAATAGGTTTAAAATCAATCCATTTCGAGATCTATATTTTGCCGGAGCAAATCCCCCAAACCCATTGAATCGACGTGTATCTTTGGAATATTATACTATGAGCATTAGTTCCGATGATCTACGGAAATGAGCGAGTTTGTACAACTCATATTGATATATGCAGGTCTGTATGGGGTTTAACGTCCCATTAACATTCTTTCTGTCAAATATTGATAAATAAATATAAGGAGCACTTACCTCATATTCATGGCACAAATCGTGTGCTTGTTTGTTTTCAAACATGTGTTCAGCATCCTTGATTATGCACTGGATTACTGCATAGTTGTGTTCTATACAGGTTCTGTATAATGGAGAAGTAATGAATTATGGACGGGCCATTAACACACTGGGTAACTGCATAGTTGTGTTCTATACAGGTTCTGTATAATGGAGAAGTAATGAATTATGGACGGGCCATTAACACACTGGGTAACTGCGTAGTTGTGTTCTATACAGGTTGTGTATAACGGAGAAGTAATGAATTATGGACGGGCCATCAATACACTGGATAACTGTGTAGTTGTGCTCTATACAGGTTCTGTATAATGGAGAAGTAATGAATTATGGACGGGCCATTAACACACTGGATAACTGCATAGTGGTGTTCTATACAGGTTCTGTATAATGGAGAAGTAATGAATTATTGATAGGCCATTAACACACTGGATAACTGCGTAGTTAAGCTCTATACAGGTTCTGTATAATGGAGAAGTAATGAATTATTGATAGGCCATTAACACACTGGATAACTGCATAGTGGTGTTCTATACAGGTTCTGTATAATGGAGAAGTAATGAATTATGGACGGGCCATTAACACACTGGATAACTGCGTAGTTGTGTTCTATACAGGTTCTGTATAATGGAGAAGTAATGAATTATGGACGGGCCATCAACACACTGGATAACTGTGTAGTTGTGCTCTATACAGGTTCTGTATAATGGAGAAGTAATGAATTATGGATGGGCCATCAACACACTGGATAACTGTGTAGTGGTGTTCTATACAGGTTCTGTATAATGGAGAAGTAATGAATTATGGACGGGCCATCAACACACTGGATAACTGCATAGTTGTGCTCTATACAGGTTCTGTATAATGGAGAAGTAATGAATTATGGATGGGTCATCAACACACTGGATAACTGCGTAGTGGTGTTCTATACAGGTTCTGTATAATGGAGAAGTAATGAATTATGGACGGGCCATCAACACACTGGATAACTGCATAGTTGTGTTCTATACAGGTTCTGTATAATGGAGAAGTAATGAATTATGGACGGGCCATCAACACACTGGATAACTGCGTAGTGGTGTTCTATACAGGTTCTGTATAATGGAGAAGTAATGAATTATGGACTGCTTCCCCTAGCCTTGTCCATAAATACATGAGACTGATGGACAAGTATTGATGGACAAGGCTAGGGGAAGCGTCTTAGGCAGAAATTCAAGATTTGGGTGGGCAAATCTGCAAACAGGGTGTGTAAAATAATTTGCTATTAACACGTGCTCAAAGCCAACTACAGTCCCTCATAATTTTACAAAGAATAATTACCTCACAGTGTTTAAATGGTCGAGGTAATTTGGAATCATTTTTTTGTGTGCTTCCGACAGATTCTGGTAGTTTTTCTCAGCCTCAGTCACTCTTCTGACGGAAAAAGGCCTGAAAAAATAATTAACAACAGTTAAATAGAGATATAATTGGCAGTATTTAATATTACTTAAGTGTTTCACTTTCTTTGACTCTTAAATGCATAGCTTAAACTGCGATCAAAATGTTGCAACATAAAATGCTCCTACGCATCTTAGCTAGAGCTCTGGACGGCTAACTTCAAACCCTGACATCAGCTACATGTTTATATGCAGACTGTAGGGCTGTCATTGATAGGGTGTGAAGCATATTGACCATATCGATGGAAAAATATCAGGGTAAAAAATATCGGTGATATATTCACTGAAATGGTTACGGCTGTATTTTAAGCATTTTTTAAATGTGTATTGCAACATTTCAAATATACTCTTTGACATAAATATGCTAATTTGTTTGATCTTTTTTAGGCATTTATAAAATCAAAAAACAAAACAGCGTTTATTTTCGTTGTGCTTTTTTCTGTTTGAATCAATTTCTTAAAAATGTATCAATATATCAATTGTCTGAAAAAAATCAATGATACATCAATATCGTTTCTGATATCGTTTCTATAAATGATAGGCTGTGTCAGCCCTAGCAACAGTACTCCATTCTAAACGTTAAATATCACATCTTCATGCATAAAACTAAGTTTCCTAGTAAGGCCATAATAAATTAATTGCTAGTTATTCATCCAAATTTATTTCAAAATATGGGCGAGGATGAATTTTTAAATTTTTTTTTATTTTATACGACAAATGTAAAATGGCCTCGGCACAAGGCAAAAATGGTAAAACTTCCAAGATTGAAAACATATTTTTAATAGTTCTGATAGTGTTTCATTCTTTCAGCAACTTTTTTTCATTAATTTATTTGTTTATTTTTTTTTTTTAATTTTTTTTTTAAAGAAATAAAAATTACCAGGGCGGCATAAAAAAACAGGGGCGGGCGGAGATGAGAATCTAGCAATTAATTTATAAGTTGGACGGGGATGAGAATCTAACAATTCATTTATTAGGTGGGCAGAGATGAGAATCTAGCAATTCATTTATTAGACGGGCGGGGATGAGAATCTAGTAATTCATTTATTAGGCACAATAAATTAATTTCCAGATTCTTATCTCTTACCCCCGTTTTATTATGCCGCCAGGGCGGGCGGAAATGAGAATCTAGCAATTAATTTACTAGTCCATAATAAATTAATTGCTAGACTCTCATCTCCTCCCGCCCCCGTTTTTTTAATCCTCCCCGGTAATTTTTATTTCTTCAAAAAAAAGAATTAAATATAAAAAAAAAAGAAAAAGAAAACAAATTGCTGAAAGTATGAAACACTATTAAAAATGTGTTTTCAATCTTGGAAGTACTCAGTAGTATGTTTCACTATTTTTGCCTTGTGCCGAGGCCATTTTCCATATAAAATAAACAAATAAAATTCACCTGTTCAACTAAGTTTACTGTTAAAATTAAGGCATTTACAGTTTGATTCTTTTAAAACCCTTCATATTTCATGCACATTCATGGAAATTGATTCAAAATATGTATCTTTCAAAATCAAAATCTTGAAAATTATCGTCGTTTTACTCGGCCAAAGATTTTTATTTTACTGTAGAACATAGGGATAAAAACCGAGTAACACAAATTTTATCACCAACTGAAAATAAGATAAAATCTCAACATCTCTGCAATGAAAAATTATGAATTCTGTGAGACTTTCAGGAAAAATTATTTTCAAGCGAATTTAATATTAATTTCTTATTCATAATTTTGCATTGCCAAAATGTTGAGATTTTACCTTATTTTCACTAGGTGATAAAAAGTGTGTTACTCGGCTTTTATCCTTGGGTTCTATAGTAAAATAAAAATCTTTGGCAGAGGAAAAAAATGATAATTTTCAAGTTTAGATTTTGAAAGATACGTATTTTGAATCAATTTGCATAAATGTGTATGAAATATGGGGTAGGTATAAAACGCGGACTAACACACGCGGACTAGCGGACTGCGGACTAGCGGACTGCGGACCAGTATGGTATAAAACGCGGACTGGTATTTTGCGGACCATGTAAATAGATAAAATATTTTGGGTAGCAGATATTAAAGTTAAACAAAATAAGTATGTGGTGTATGATAATGGTCATTTGAAAATAGATTTGCATGAAAATAGTCGTCAACTGCCAGTTGTAATTAGGTTCAATTGATGTTTAAAGCAAAATAATTTACATATATATATGGTTGTTTTTTAAAAAAAAAAATTGTGTTCTTCGGACCTGTTATGCCGTGAACAAATATATTCATGTTTTAAATTATGTAAACTATAATAGTCTTGTAATTTTCTAATTAAGTACAAACATCCGCGATTTGGGTAATCACACATTATTTAAATTGATAACTTCATACTTTTTTTGTTTATGTTTTTGAACAAATAAGGCACCAACGCCTGATGTACTCCCTTTAAAATAAAAATGATACTGGATTAATAAATGAAGAGGCTAATTTTAATACTCGTCTTGATAAAGACTTCAAAATTGCCATTTGTCACCTTAACCTATATACCACCTTCAATGTGCAGCCTATGAGATGACACTGCTAAGTTTGAATATGTTTGTCTGATCTAGATATTGTTAATAATGAAAATGTATATATAATTGTCATTTAGCCTTTGCTTTAATATTGAAAGAAATATATTACATTTACCAACACTTTGTTGTAAAGATGCACCATAAAGTTAACATGAATAAATAATATATAAACTCAAACAATTAATTTGTAACATCACTATCACCGTACTTTGTACTGATACTAACATCATGTTTATCAAAACTTTTATCGAATGGTAATGTCGCAACATTAATTATTTACTTGTTTGACATATTTCAATTGTAATCACCATTATAGGCTTTAGTATTATTGCCACAGGCATGAGATAATCTAATCAACTATCATAAAAATCAGGAGATGATTTGCAATTCAACAAGTGGCGTGCTTCTTAAATAAACAAGTCTACGGTCTTGCCAGCGGCGTTTAAGATTATCATTTAATCGTGTCTTCAATAAATACATACAGAATTGACAGGTGTCAATCATTGACAGTTTGAAACATCAATATACGATATGATGCGGTAGAGAGGCATATACAGTAAACTGCCATATAGTTACATCAACTGACAGTTAAAAGTACTTACCGAAATATCCGGTATCAATTCCATCACTGACTTTTCATTTTTCAGATCGCTAATCGATATCCCGGGAAACACAAATTCACAATTCTATCATCCTTAATATAGTCCGAGACGTACTTTACTTGACTGTGTCCGATAATAAGATACATTGTTGCTTTTATTTATTTACAAGTATGAATTATAAATCACAATCGTCCATGTCTAGAGCACACTGACCGTTATTATTGATAATGATTACTAAATTAAACGTTCTTCGTAAAACTCAAACGGCATTTTTCTGTTATAAATCACACACAAAATCAAATCAAATCAACATGTATAAGTGATTAACACAATTAACACTATTTCTACACAAACACGATGCTTGCTTTAATTTATATAGAATGGAAGGTACCTTAGCGATCATTTAATATTTAAAGATACTATAATACAACAGGGCACCAATGAAAATGTTGTAGAAATGAGTGAAAATAATTATAAGACTGTTTGATATCAAAAATAATGAAATAAATATAAGATCAAACGTTATTTCATGAAAGTGTGATCAACATCTTACATCTGGTTCGAATATTAATTACTGAATCCACGGATGTTTGTTAGTATGATTGTAAGACTTTAAAGTAAATTAGATAAATGCAAACAACGTTCTTTTGAAGACAGTAGTTGAACATTATCTCATAATTAACCTTTAATTAAAACAGGGATTAAAGTTCTTTTTCATCTCTGATTACATTCAAACAATCATTGTCACTAAATCATAGCGCGAAAAACTTTACTTTTGTAAATTATTTTGCTTTAAACATCAATTGAACCTAATTACAACTGGCAGTTGACGATTTATTTTCATGCAAATCTATTTTCAAATGATCATTACCATACACCACATACTTATTTTGTTTAACTTTAATATTTGCTACCCAAAATATTTTATCTATTTACATGGTCCGCAAAATACCAGTCCGCGTTTTATACCATACTGGTCCGCAGTCCGCTAGTCCGCAGTCCGCTAGTCCGCGTGTGTTAGTCCGCGTTTTATACCTACCCTGAAATATGCAGGGTTTCAAAATAATCACACTGTAAATACCTTAATTTTAACAGTAAACTTGGTTGAACATCAAGGATGAAGACCGAGTTTATCATATAGCATTGTTATGTCTTATTTCTGGTCGCTGATTGGTCAGGTTTTTTGATGATGCTCTATCAAAATTATGAATTTTTAACTTATGAGAAGCTGCTAGTAACCTCAAAAGGTTTAATTGGTGCATCAACGACTGACGCTGTAAGTTTATTTACAGCATGACATCACGCGAAGGTAAACTTTATGCGCAAATAGCCGACTAGTGGGCGCTTTAATTGGTCTAATCTGCCGAGACCGATAACTGCAAGTAAGATATGCATGCCATGATACGTTCTTGCCGAATCTTGGCAGGCCGAGACTTTGATTCTCACAGCTAATTCAAATTATACAAGAGCACATTTCATGAAACTGAAGGAAATTATGGGTTTCATTTGTATCTGGACTCAGACACCAATCACTCTTCCAAATCTTATCAAATGTCATTGCTCAGTGGCTCTAAAATGTATGGGCAAATTACAAAAATAACCCCACCCAATCGAGTTAACCTGAAAATGTACAAATTATTCAGTTTCAGCACAGTTGACGTGAAAAATAAATGACGTTTCACCTGTAGTATTTGAATGCGTTTCTTATTCTCATAAAATGATCTCTTTCTTGCTCATCTTCCTCTTCCTCTGTATCCTTGTTATTTTCCTGTTTTTTTTCATCCTTCAATTCTATGGGCGCATCCATCTTGCTAAGGGAAATAACCCATGCATGGGGCAACTAAAAGACGGGTCATCGATCGCAAGTACTATTTTGACGTAGGGTAACTCGCCCTTGAGTCGAACAGGTCACGTGTTTACATACAGGTGGCTCTTTATCTGTAAATAATTACGAGATTAATACATGGGTGATGCGTTATTTATGGAACGCCAAATTAACATTAACAATTAACATAACCTCTCTTCAATTATTTGAAAAGAGGTCTAATTTTTCAATGGGATTTTTATCTCTATATCAACAGATGTGAAACTGTTAGATCTACCGTATTTCATAAAACAAAATGGTAGAAACTGTAACTAATGTTGTTATAACGTGTAGTTTAATCCATTTGCACGTGTTAGTAGCAGAGGCGTCTCTTTAACTGTAAACAAACGGGCGCCATTTTGTTAAAAATAGAAACGCCCGTGGTATAAAAATAGGTCACGCATTGCTCTCATTTGCATATGAATGAATGTATTGTGGTAGTGGGGATTAGTGACAGGATATTCGAACAAAGGGTAATGCATCAGTCTCCTTAATCCTTTAGCGTACCCACGGGATAGGATGAGTGATTAGTCTTTCAATCCACCAATCTGAATGGTCCGTTTTGAGTTATTTATAGATGTCACATGTCATATCTATGTATAGAAGTACGAGTCCAAACATGTCAAATCACATGAACTTAACCCTGGTCCAGTTATTGAACAGAAATTTCCATGCAGACTGTGTGAATACCCTGTTACTTTGTCCCAAGAGGGAATAGCATGTGATGGCTGTAACCTTTGGCATCATAACTCTTGCATCTCCATGTGTACGCATGATTACAGAGAAGTTGAACGATCTAGTGTCGTCTGGAAATGTTGCAAATGTGACAGTCTGAACTGCGATAACTTCACTTTTCAAAGCTACGAACTGTACACTTCAAACTCCTTCCTCCTACTCACTTTTATCGATTCCACCAGACTCGATCCATTCCAACATATTTAGCCCACTACATACGAGTAGCCCTAGAAATAGAACAACATCGTCAATGGGAACAAACAGCAACCATACTCGTATTGATTCTCTTGGCAATGAGAAAAGCGATGATAAACCATATGCTGATCTCCCGCAGTACAGTCAAATATCACATATAAAGAGTGCATAAACTACATTACAGATTGTGAGATAGAGTAAGTTAAAATTACAGATTGTGAGATAGAGTAAGTTAAAATTACTATAAAGTCCAAGAAAAACTATTTATTGGTGCGTTCTGTATGCCAAGCCGAATCTAAATGACCTTAAAAAACTTTCAGATTAATTGGACCTACTAAATAGCTCAAAGCCTAAACATTTGATCCTTTGCGGTGACTTCAATTGCCCGGACATAGATTGGGATACACTTACAGTTCCATAGAGCCCAGACGTTCAGGACAGAAACGTCTAACAATACCTCCTAGATATAGCAATCGACCATAATCTCCAACAGATGCATGACCAACCAACACGGCAAGATAATCTTTTAGATCTTGTTTACAACCATCCCTTCACTTGTAAAATCTACAGCAAATGCCCCTGGCGTATCTGACCATGAGATGGTAATTATGGACACATACATTAAACCTACATATATAAACCAGAAAACGAGGAAAGTTTATAAATTTGGCAAAGCCAACTGGGACCAAATAAAACTAGACTGTAAATCCGTCTCCGACAAAACCTTAGAATCCTCCAAAACGCAAGAAGACATTGAATCATTATGGACGGAATTCAAAAACAACATCATGGTCTCTATTGGAAAAAAAAAGTGCCATCAAAGATGATCCGTAGTAAATACTCGTTACCTTGGATAAATAGATCATTGAAGAAATCATTCAAAAAGAAATGCAGATTATGCAAACATGCAAAACAAAAGTGGAAAGTGGGATAAATATAGACAGTTCTCTAAGGAGTGTAAAAGACAATTTCGCCAAGCTGAATGGAACCACATAAACTGTTTAATCCAAGACGGCCTCGACGAGAACAACTCCAAGCCATTCTGGAATTACGTAAAATCTAAATGCCAGGATTATATCGGCGTAGCACCTTTAAAGCTAAAAGGAAACTTAACAACATACTCGAAAGGGAAAGCGAATATTCTCATAGACCAATTCAAATCAGTCTTGACAAAAGACAACAGTAACTCTCAACCCAAAGTAAACCTAGACCGAGTAATACCTGCAGCACCATCTATTATTATAACCACGAAAGGAGTCTGCAAATCACTGAAGTCAATCAACGCATCAAAAGACGTAGGACTGGATGGAATCCCAAATATGTCCTCAAAACATGTGCAGATGAACTATGCATAGGACTTGGAACTATTTTCCAAACATCCATAGACACTGGTAAACTACCACAAGACTGGCGTAATGCCAACGTTACACCAGTTTTCAAAAAGGGTGATAAGACACGCAGCTGAGAACTATAGAACAGTCTCCTTGACCTGTATCCTGTAAGTTACTTGAACACATCGTCTGTAGACATTTACTTTAAGCATTTGAAGAAAGATAATGTACTAACTAAACTCAACCGCGGATTTAGGTCAGGCTTCTCTACAGAATCTCAACTACTTGCAACTATGCATTACCTGTTGAAAACTTGTGATAAAAACATCCAAGTGGACATAGCTATCTTAGACTTTTCAAAAGTATTTGATTAACTTTTACATAAAATGAACACGTATGGAATTAGTGGTTCGACGCACGTGTGGCTGTCTTCCTTTCTGAAAGACCGACAAATGAATGTAGTTGTGGAAACGGAGCACTCGCAGAGTGTGCACGTGGACTCAGGAGTACCCCAAGGGACTGTCCTAGGCCCCCTGATGTTTTTATGTCGCATCAATGATCTCCAAGACTCCGTCCTCTCACAAGTCAGCATATTCGCAGATGACTGCCTCTTATATCGGCCAATCAAGACAGACAACGACCATGTTACTCTACCAAAAGACCCAAGAACTTGAAACCTCGGCACACAAATGGGGAATGAGATTTAATGCTAAAAAGTGTTATGTTATGAGCACAAACAACAAGTCTTCTCGCTTCTACCAGCTAGATAACACCATACTTCAACAAGTAGAATCCAGCCCATATCTAGGTCTAACAATATCTGATGACCTAACATGGAGAGTACATATTAGGAACATTAGCAAAAAAGCAAATTCTACACTTGGCTTCTTACGGAGAAACTTTCAACATTGCCCTATGGAGTGTAAGCGATAGCATACATATTTTTAATACGTTCAACTTTTGAATACGGATCAATAATCTAGGATCCATATCTACAACAAGACATTATCGCTCTTGCGAAAAACAAGAGACTAGCTGCAAGATTCATTAAAAACTACTATAGAACAAGAAACGACGATTGTGTGAAACAAATGCTTCAAGATCTTAAACTACCTACACTCCAACAACGGCGTAAAGACAACAGACTTGTCAAGGTATTTAAAATATTGCGGGTTTGGTTCCGGCGTTAGAGCCTGATGATCTTTTATTAAGGCAAAAACAAAAAAGGCAAATAAAAGCAAAGAAACAATTTAAAGACTACGAGTGCAACAACATTATAGACTCAATTGTACAAACAATAGTGAATGTTACACGATAAATAATGCTAATACACCACAGTATAAGAAATCATTTTCCATTAAAACTGTAATATACTGGAACCACTAAGATGATAGTGTAATCCGCGCAAAAACAGTTGAGGGTTTCAAGCAATCCCTCTCACGCTTCTTCTAAAGAAATCGCCACCACCTGGAAGCTTATATCCCAGTATTGGGCTCTGCTTCGTCAACTATTCAGATTGAAAAATCTTGTTTTCAATGTGTTGGTATAATAGAGGGTTTCCGGTGTTTGTTCACGTTTTCTTTTACGGTCGGAGGTCAATTCACCGTATCAATACCTTTTGTTCGAACATCCTGACACTAATCCTTTGCGGTTTTTATACAAAAAACATATCCTGTTGCACACAGTGGATTAGCCTGAATGTCAATTAACTTTGTTCGAACATCCTGTCACTTATTCCCTCTGCGGTTTTTACACAAAAGGATCTCAAACAAACTGTCTCTATAATGCCCACAGAATAAGTCTAAATATCAATACCTTTTGTTCGAACGTCCTGACACTAATCTTCCCTGAACAAAGGATATCCAGAGATCCTGTCTCTCAATAGTGTCGATTGAATACAGGGATTTACCTATGGCACTCATTCTATCGCGTGGGTACGCTAAAGGATAAAGAAGATTGATGCAATACCCTTTGTTCGAACATCCTGTTACTAATTTCCTCTATAACAATATATTCATTCATATGCAAATGAGGCCGCGTAAATGCGTGACCTACTTTATACTACGTGCGTTTTTATTTTTAGAAAGCTATCAAGCATAACATACAACATGGCGCCCGTTTGTTATAAGACTTTGAAGAGTACCTAGGCTAGCCGCTCTTCTCTGGACCATTTCCAGCTTGTCATTGAATTGGCGGTGTGAGGGTTCCACACTGATGCGCAGTACTCCAGGTTGGGTCTGACCAGTGTGTAGTACGCCGAAGCCTTGGTTTCTCTGTTATTTACGCGCATGTTCTTTTGTAAAAATCCCAGAATACTGTTGCCCTTTTTCACGGTCCTGTCTATGTGGCTGTTCCAGTCGAGGTTGGAGGATATGTCCACTCCAAGGTACTTTGACTGGCTTTCAGCTTCAAGTTGGTGGCCTTTTAGGGTGTAGTCAAAGATGACTAGGCTCGAGCATGAATGCAAACATAACAATAACAAACATGAATGGACGAAAAAACAAACATTTTTAACTTTAATTGTATTACTTGTTATCATGTGAGTCTACCTCTTACAATAGTTGTATGACTTACACTAATTTCTGGACTGAGATTTTTGTAAAACTTCATTAACTTCTGAATTGCTCTTAACTCAAACAAGAAGTGGCACTTAATCATTTAAAATAAAAACAAATACATTTTATCTATTGAATTCTTGTTTGAAGACAAATACATTTTGTTCATCAAAGATACTAATTCTCATGAACACGAATATGATAAAAAAAATCTTCAAAGACTTTTTATTCCGTTTTGTTTGAAAAGAAACAATAGTTTTAAAATAAATAATCAAGCTTTCTGCGATTTTCATTTAAATTTGAATGTTCACCTCAAATGTCATTAATTTGTTTATCTTTGATAGTTTGTTACTTATTTTGAACCACAACGCATCTTTAGATTCATGAAAATACTATAAGGTATTGCTTTGTTATTATAAGGCATTGCATTATGGTTTTAGTAATCCAAATTCTCGTATCGTTCAAAAACCACTGTATGGATTTATGGCATACTTTGCATTACGTAACACCAACGCGTTTTCTACGGAAGCCCGTGTGTGATAAAAATATATTAATTTTTAAAGAAAAATGTGTACAAGTTTGTATTTTAGCGCTTTGATTTTGTTTTGTATATAAAGAAGACATAAAATAACCCTGATTATATCCTGGCAGATTGCAATTTTTTATCATTTTATAACTTTGTTTTTTATTAATTAAAAGCGGTTTATGGATTGACTTTGGCGGACAGATGGGTGGAAGGAGGGACGGACATTCACATTTCGGCTAAAGCTTATATGCAAGTTGTTGATAACTTTTCTGTGTTGGGTTTTAACCAAATTTGGTGTGAAACGTTATATCGTTAAGTTACCATATTCTTACAGTCAAGGCCGATTTTCTCCTTTTCAGAATAAAGTTATGATCCCGAGCTACTTAACAAACATGCACATTTCAGGTAACCTTTGGTGCAATGTTTTGGTAACTTTTATAATTAAATTTGGATTGTAACTTAAATTGCTGTGATGCTTTATGATCAATCAGACACCATTTCCTTATGATCAATATGGACTTTTGCCGTTCCTAAATAGAGTTATGACCCCTGATTGACAACGAAAATTCATTTTTTGTTAGATAATTTGATAACTCAAGTTTTGTTGAAAGTTAAACAACTTTTCCGCTGACTCTTTCTCTATACACATAAGATACCAGTACTTTTTAATAATGTTGATGTACATCAGATGGTTTTACCGTTTTGGAATAGATTGATGGCCCTTAATTTACTAAGAAAATACAATTATCGGTGTGACTAAAGCGAGAAAAGGACGGTGACGTTTGATGTTTTTCTGCAATAATAATGTCTTGTCGTGCCCCCAATGGTTTGTTCTCTTGTTGCTCTGGCTTCTGCCAAGTCACTGAGTACCTTCTTTGTGGCTTTATATGCTAGTGCTTTTTTTGTAATTATATATACACGAGAATCTTTGTGTTTTACTTATATTGCTTATTAATGCTGCCTTGTTGGTTAGAGAATAGTTCATGGCAGGGATTTCTTTATTTACACTGTCCCGTTTTACTGGGATGACAGTAGGTTAAGTGTAAAGTTTGGTGAACCCTAGAACCTGGTTTAAACACCCAGCGGTCCTTTTTGCCACTGACCGTTCCAAGGCGGTAGCCCTATTGTCAACCATTTTGTGTTTGTGGTGTCTTATTTGACCTTTTATTCATCTTTAAAGTTGTTCTTTGTTTCTGTGTGCGTTTGTGGTTGACTGTCGGTCTTGAATGCTACTTTTCCTGTTCGATTTGTATATCTACTTTTAATAATATTAATAGATGGGTTACTTCTGGATACTAGGTTTAAACACTCAGCGACCTTTTTTGCCACTGATCGTTCCAAGGCGGTAGCCCTATTGTCAACCCTTTTGTATTTGTGACGTCTTATTTGGCCTTTTATTCATCTTTAAAGTTGTTTTGTTTCTGTGTGTGTTTGTGGTTGACTGTCGTCCTTGAATGCTACTTTTGCTGTTCGATTGTATATCTACTTTTAATAATATTGATATATAGGTTCCTTTTGGATACTAGCGGACATTTAGAATATTTCGATAATGGTAGCTTTTTGCTTTCTTAATTAAAACAGTCATGGACCGTTAATAAACCTAAAAAATAATAGCTACTGCAATTACAATCTTGTCAAATTGTAATTTCGGGAGAGGTCTTCCACTAGTACTTGAATAAAATATTGTTTAAATTAAATTTAAATTTTCCAAATGTGTTCACTATTTTTCTTACAGTCAGATGAATGTTTTTCTTTCAGGAAAAAAAGAGGGTTTTTTATTTACGAGTTTCGCTGAAAGGCAGGTGATCGACGTTAATGTTTGGGTATGAAGTTGGTCATCATAACGTGAATACTAAATAAATGACTGATTTGGTATTTGCACTGTTGTTACATATGATCATTAACTGTCCAACCAACACTGGCGTTTCAATGACCTTGAGCTTCAATGCTAGGTTCTGACTGATTGAACAGAGGGTTCTCAAACACATCATAAACTTGAATACTATCCAATGGGTTGTGTCGCCTTGATACATGAGACCCAGTATACTGTGAAATAATGTAATAAAGTCATGTTTACAGTTTACAACTAGAGTTATCACTAAATTATATCCATATCCTATGTCTAGTCAGAAACAAACGATGGTATAAAAGTCGGGAAGGAAATGTAACATTCACAGAACACAGTCAGTCAACCAAACACACGTATTTGAAACAAACACCAATCACAATGATAGATACAAGACGATGACTCCTTCTAGCCACAATTCATGCGCTGCAGACGTTGGTATAATAAAACACAGTGGACTCAAATCCAAAATTCAAAGAAAAACAGAAGAGAACGCAGATATGATTATAATAATGATTACGATGAACGAGAAAATCGGATTTCAGATATTGATTACTAGAAACCTTCTAACACAAATTCAAAATGTATCAAACAAAACAAAACAAACATTAAACATATTAACGTGGAATGTACGAGGCATCACGACCTCTGCTGGTAGTTTAAGTAAAACTTTAGAGACATACGGCATCGATATAGCTCTTATAACGGAACTTAAACTTCTTCCATACTTAATTAGCTTTATGGATAGTGTTCACTCAAATTATTGTAATCATACACGGTGTGACTCTTCGATGGACATATACGGATCACTAAAATGTGGTAAAGGTGGTGTTTCTATATTACACAAAAAGAGCTTAAGTTTTAGAGTGAGAACTATGGACGAACTATCCGAAGAAAGAATTGTTGGTATAGAAATAACCCTAAATGACATCTCAAAAATATTTGCAATCTGTGCATACTTGCCATCTGCTAATTATCAGTATACTGACTATGATAATGAAATAAACACAAACGCATTCTATTTTAGATTCTTACTCAGATTACGAAAAAGTAATAATCGCAGGTGATTTAAACGCAATTTAAATAACGAATTATGCAACGCGACAAAGTCACCTAGAGACAAATGTTTATCTAGACTGGTAAATGATCATGCCTTATTATCTCTTGCCCTCCTGACTCTACGCACAGGTCCAAGTTTCACATTTTCCACTACAGAAAAAATGCTAGACCATATATTAATACACTGCTTTAATAGTGATCTTATATCTAAAGTTAAAGTCCTGGATGATGATCTATTTAATGTATCAGATCACCTACCAATGTATGCTCAAATCGAAGCAAAAGTTACAGATCTAAGTATATCCACAGACGATAGGAAGGTAGCGTGGTATAAAGTAGATGACAACTATATAAACATCTATCAAGAGACTTTATCAAATTCTTTGCTGAATCTCGATAAAACAAATATTGATACTTTTTATGACGGGGTTGTATCTTCACTGACGTATGCAGCAAATACAACATTCCCTAAATCACAATATAATAAGCATGCACAACCTTACTGCAATAGTGAGGTTAAGCTAGCACATAAAGCCCAGCGTGATGCTAGGTGGAATAGTGAGACTAAGCTAGCACATAATGCCCAGCGTGATGCCAGGATTAATTGGATCTTAAAAGGTAGACCAAGAGGAATGATACACGAATCGTATGCGGAATGCAAACGATTAAAGAGAAACTTTGACAATCACAAGCGATACAGGAAGTAGAAAATAAATTGTATGATGCTCTTAATAACACATGAGATTCTGATAATAAGTTAAAAAATTGCAAAAAGGCGTTGTCATACCAGTGTTAACCCAGGTTTTAGAGTGCAACAAACCTCACTCTTACCAGAGTGCAACAAACCTCACTCTTACCCTATACTAATTGCATTCAAATAAACTGTGACATTGTAAATAAATAAACTCCCGACAGGCTATAGTCATACCAGTATATAACAAACTATCCATCATTAATAGCAATTAGTAAGCAATATGAATGGAGTGATGACGTAATCAATCAAACGTGGTTCCGACGATGGATGATAATATATGATTATCAAAATGTCAAGAAAGCCACAAAGCAAATACTTGTCAGAAGCCAAAACAACACGAGAAACATTGTGTCCTTTCTGTGCATGTGGTTCCTTATATAGAAGATACTATTTTAAACCTTTTCTAATGCACTGTATACTGAATACTGCTCAAAGAATCGTAATGAATAAAGAATCGAATCGAACATGGAACGACTCGCTGCAACGCCAAATCGGTGCATATTGGAACTACCCCAACCCCACGCCCACCACACACGCAGTTTTCGCAAAAAAACAATCTGAAGAAGCTATGAAACTTCATTTTTGTCTCGCCTTTTCGAAGAAAATAAAGACATATGCGTTGCTTTTACGGCGGCGGCGGCGGCGGTGGCGGTGGCGGTGGCGGCGAAGGCGTCAACATTCAAGTTTTGTGTTTATGTCATTTTACTGTATGCACTAGACCTTTCAATATTTGCTTATAGTTGTATCTTGGGTGATATATTGCAACGTGACAAAGCAAAGGTGGAAGTGACTTTGACGCTTAAAGCAAAGGGCAGATAACTTAATACTTTTTACGTTCAACTTTTGAGTAAAGGTCAATTTTTCGCAAACTGTATGCACTTCACTTTTCAAACTTTGTTTATAGTTGTATCTTGGGTCCTCCAGCAAAGGAAGATAACTTTATAATGTTTACTTTCAACTGTTATGTTTAGGTCACGTTTTCACAAATTGTATTCACTGAGACGTTTCAAACTTTGCTTATATTTGTATCTTGAGTGGTACATTCCAACGTGACAAAGCAAATGTGGATGTGACCTTGACCCTCCAAGCAAGGGGCAGATAACTTAAATAATTTTGTACCTTCAACATTTGCGTTTAGGTCACTTTCTCGCAAACTGTATGCACTACATAACTTTGTTTATATTTGTATCATGGGTGGTACATCGCAACGTGACAAAGCAAATGTAGATGTGACCTTGACCCTCCAAGCAAAGGGCAGATAACCTTATAATTTTTACCTTCAATTTTTATGTTTAGGTCACTTTTTCTTCACAAATTGTATGCACTAAGACCTTTCAAACTTTT
>JAWPHD010019795.1:0-34237 GCA_037043455.1 Cyrtodaria siliqua | reverse complement strand
GCTGATATCTCTCCAAAAAAAAAAAAAAATAAAAAAATAAAAAAAAAAATTGTCAAAAAACAACCTCTGAAAGCACGTACGAAACTATGTTGGATGGTTGAAGCAATAATGCCTTTAGCAAATATGAGTTTTGAGGGTTTATGTGTGTATCTTCGATATATTTGTTATATTTGTTTTGGAAGCAATATTGTGTGCGGTTCTACCGGAACTTGTACATATCATATCAGTTTGAAATTATTGTTTCATAAAATAGCCATACACACTGGTTAAATATGGAATTGTTGATTAAACATGTATAATAAACTGTAATTTACTTTAACCGAATGTAAATATATGTAATGCGTAGTTATATTATGTTATGTTTTCATACATCGCCAGTGTATTTGCTCTTGCAGGTTACTCTATAGCTTCAGGAATGTTCAAAGTGAACAATGCTAGCGTAGTAGCTGGTAATCCCGGCCATATTGGTAAAGTAGGTACCACATTTGTAGCTTGGTTTACTGGTAAAGCATCTACAAGAAGATGAGAACAGTTACATCAGGAGCAATAACTATTGATTGATACACAATATGAAGACCCTTTTAAATTTAAACACATCCACTCGCCAATCTGCTATAAATTAAAGTATTGTAGTTGTATTTCTTAAATTCTGAATATATACTCTCTATATAGTTTTATATTATAATTATAACTACATATCTATACACTTATCACTTTATAACTCTTGTAGTTACATAAACAATATCTGTGCTATAAATAAGCCATTTGCATCTGTACTCTACCTGTTTTGTGCTTAGCGTCGCCGCAGCGGGTAACGGATTCAGCGTAATTAAGTACACTGATATATATTCTGTAAAGTTTAAATCTATCCCATTGATTCGGTAGCGTAATCCTAAGTTGTAACGCTTCGAGTGCCCCGGTCGTCAACCATTTCATTTTACGTGTTAATAAGCATATTCTGCCTTTAATGCTTTCCATAGTTAGATAATGATTCTTTCACTTATCACTCTACGAAAAATCGTCATATGTTATACATGAACTGTAACACATATTGTTAAATACCATGTGATTGTATCTGTATATTATCGTAGTTTCCATTCGATCTTTTCCTGCAAACAGGTGGAGTTCCTAAATGAAAACACTGCGGTCGCAGCAGTCGAATATGGCGAATCAATGGTAATCAACTTACATGTACATGCTTCCTTACAAAAGTAAAGTATTTTATGGGTTTTTTTCACTGGGTTCACCCAAATATAAATTACATAATATCACACTGACTTAAGGATATGATTTAGAAATGCGAAATCAACATTAAATATGAGTGGAAACAAAAAGCTATTATATACACATACAGCAAACAGAACTCCAAAACTGACAAATAACTTACATTGTCTGCCTATATTATATTTGTGTCGTTTGATGACGTCGTATCTTGCTTTATCCACCTAGAAATCAGAACGTCCTCGCCATTGCCGTAATCGGGTACTTTTAACGGCTTTCGAAATCGACGAGGCAATTCCGACTGCACACCGAGCTGACCTGAACAGAAAAGATAAAGCGGCATTCTTATGCCTATTTATTACATTAATATATTTATGATTTATGATATTTATGTCAAGGCTTTACCTTACCCCTACACTGCAAGTTATGTGATAAAAATAAATAGCACATAATACACCAATCGGCCCAATCAAGTTCTGTAAACTCATAGCGATATATAGCAATAATTACACATGCTTGTTTTCTTGTGCATTATTCAACTGTTTTGTTGTAATTATGCAAATGAAACTGGTTTTTAGCTCTACTGGCCAAGGGCCAGCAGAGCTTATGGGATGGTGTGTTGTCCGTCTTCCGTCGTCCGTCCGTCGTCCGTCCGTCCGTCCGTTAACTTTTGCTTGTGTACACTCTAGAGGCCACATTTCTGATGCAATCATCATGAAACTTTGTCAGAATGTTTGTCTCAATGAAATCTCGGTCAAGTTTGAAAATGGGTCATATGGGATCTAAAACTAGGTCACTAGGTGAAATATTAGAAAAAACTTGTGTACACTCTAAAGGCCATATTTTTGACCCGAGCTTGATGCAACTTTGTCAGAATGTTTGTCTTAATTATATCTTGGTCAAGTTTGAAAATGGGTCACATGGGGTTAAAAACTAGGTCACTAGGTCAAATACTTGAAAAACCTTGTGTACACTCTAGAAGCCGTATTTCTGACCCAATCTTGATGGAACTTTGTCAAAATGTTTGTCTTAATTATATCTTAGTCAGGTTCAAAAATGGGTCACATGGTGTTAAAAACTAGGTCACTAGGTCAAACTTTGGAAAAACCGTGTGTACACTCTAGAGGCCATATTTTTAACCTGATCTTGATGAAACTTTGTCAGAATGTTTGTCTTAATGAAATCTCGGTCAAGTTCAAAAATGGGTCATGTGGGATCAAAAACTAGGTCACTAGGTCAAATACTTGAAAAAACTTGTGTACACTCTAGAGGTCATATTTGTTACCCAATCTTGATGAAACTTTGTCAAATTGTTTATCTTAATTATATCTTGATCAAGTTCGAAAATGGGTCACATGAAGTTAAAAACTAGGTCACTAGGTCAAATATTGGAAAAACTTGTGTACACTCTAGAGGCCATATTTTTGACCCGAGCTTGATGCAACTTTGTCAGAATGTTTATCTTAATTGTTTGTCTCAATGAAATCTCGGTCAAGTTCGAAAATGGGTCATGTGGGGTCAAAAACTATGTCACAAGGTCAAATATTGGAAAAACCTTGTGTATACTCTAGAGGCCATATTTTTGACCCGAGCTTGATGCAACTTTGTCAGAATGTTTGTGTTAATTATATCTTGGTCAAGTTTAAAAATGGGTCACATGGGGTTAAAAACTAGGTCACTAGGTCAAATACTTGAAAAACCTTGTGTACACTCTAGAAGACGTATTTCTGACCCAATCTTGATGAAACTTTGTCAAAATGTTTGTCTTAATAATATCTTGGTCAAGTTCAAAAATGGGTCACATGGTGTTATAAACTAGGTCACTAGGTCAAAATTTGGAAAAACCGTGTGTACACTCTAGAGGCCATATTTTTGACCCAATATTGATGAAACTTTGTCAGAATGTTTGTTTCAATGAAATCTCGGTCAAGTTCAAAAATGGGTCATGTGGGGTCAAAAACTAGGTCACTAGGTCAAATACTTGAAAAAACTTGTGTACACTCTAGAGGTCATATTTGTTACCCAATCTTGATGAAACTTTGTCAAATTGTTTATCTTAATTATATCTTGATCAAGTTCGAAAATGGGTCACATGAAGTTAAAAACTAGGTCACTAGGTCAAATATTGGAAAAACCTTGTGTACACTCTAGAGGCCATATTTTTGATCCGAGCTTGATGCAACTTTGTCAGAATGTTTATCTTAATTGTTTGTCTCAATGAAATCTCGGTCAAGTTCAAAAATGGGTCATGTGGGGTCAAAAACTAGGTCACAAGGTCAAATATTGGAAAAACCTTGTGTATACTCTAGAGGCCATATTTTTGACCCGAGCTTGATGCAACTTTGTCAGAATGTTTGTCTTAATTATATCTTGGTCAAGTTTAAAAATGGGTCACATGGGGTTAAAAACTAGGTCACTAGGTCAAATACTTGAAAAACCTTGTGTACACTCTAGAAGCCGTATTTCTGACCTAATCTTGATGAAACTTTGTCAAAATGTTTGTCTTAATAATATCTTGGTCAAGTTCAAAAATGGGTCACATGGTGTTAAAAACTAGGTCACTAGGTCAAAATTTGGAAAAACCGTGTGTACACTCTAGAGGCCATATTTTTGACCCAATATTGATGAAACTTTGTCAGAATGTTTGTCTCAATGAAATCTCGGTCAAGTTAAAAATGGGTCATGTGGGGTCAAAAACTAGGTCACTAGGTCAAATACTTGAAAAAACTTGTGTACACTCTAGAGGTCATATTTGTTACCCAATCTTGATGAAATTTTGTCAAATTGTTTATCTTAATTATATCTTGATCAAGTTCGGAAATGGGTCACATGAAGTTAAAAACTAGGTCACTAGGTCAAATATTGGAAAAACCTTGTGTACACTCTAGAGGCCATATTTTTGACCCGAGCTTGATGCAACTTTGTCAGAATGTTTGTCTTAATTATATCTTGGTCAAGTTTGAAAATGGGTCACATGGGGTTAAAAACTAGGTCACTAGGTCAAATATTGGAAAAACCTTGTGTACACTCTTTGTCAAAATGTTTGTCTTAATTATATCTTGGTCAAGTTCAAAAATGGGTCACATGGTGTTAAAAACTAGGTCACTAGGTCAAACTTTGGAAAAACCGTGTGTACACTCTAGAGGCCATACTTTTGACCCGATCTTGATGCAATTTTGTCAGAATATTTGTCTCAATTATAGCTTGCTAAAGTTCGAAAATGGGTCACACAGGGTCAAAAACTAGGTCACTAGTACACTGTAGAGGCCATATTTTTGACCCGATCTTGATGAAACTTTGTCGAAATGTTGTCTTAATTATATGTTTGTCTTAATGAAATCTCGGTCAAGTTCGAAAATGGGTCCCATGGGGTCAAAAACTAGGTCACTAGGTCAAATACTTGAAAAACCTTGTGTACACTCTAGACACCATGTAGTACGACTCGATTCATCAATGGTATAACAGCCAGTAGAGCGTTCACAGGCCCTCTTGGGCCTCTTGTTTTTATCTACTACGACTTTCACTAAATTTGGTATGCAACTTTATGTGTGTAAACGTTGTGTCGCGCGACCAGATTGTAAATAGTAGCTTATTATTGAATTATCGTCCGTATTAATAGTATATTAATAGTATAAGTCTGTGCGTGTATTATTATTTCTTTTATTCTTTTAATATTAAAATTAAAGACCTGTCAGTCAATGAAAATTATTCCACAAGCCGACTTGGACCATAAGCAAGTTGGGACTAAATTTGGGGCCGCAGTGGCAGCTATTGACCTTAACAATGACGGCTATGATGAATTGTTGGTGGGGGCGCCACTGTTCACAGGAGACGGACCCGAAGAAGGACGTGTATATGTTTATACAGCGATCAAAAACGTACGTGTTATAATATGCTGAGTCAAAACTTTACAATATTATATTCAAACATAATATATTGCAAAAGGGAATAGTGATATTGATAGTTTAAGATAGGTTATCTCCTAAAACATGGGTATTTTAATTTAAAACTTAAATTGGCTATTGGTATGGTGATTTCTTAAAGCAAGTATATCTTAAAGGAGGTGGTCGTTTAAGCAGATTTGTCTATTAGTATGTTTCACAGGGAAATTGTAGGACAATTGTCGAGTAGTAGTCACGGAATATATACGTATAATATTTAAGCATTTTGGGAACACTTTGTTCTCAAAAACATTTTTTAAATATATAGAGCTGTTCTTAGAGTAGTACGTGCTACGTCATAGGGGGTTTATATCTCCCAGCTAATTCATTTTGCTAGGGCATGTAACGATGTTAGGGATTTCAATGATCTTCGTCAAGGTTTCACCGCCATATGCATGCCATCTTCGGGATGGTTAAAATTGTGTACCATTGATTTTATTAATATTGAATTCTGCTCAACCCGTGGCTAGAGAGCCTTGAGCGGTAGCTAGCACATTTCACTACCTCTCATGAACAGTCTCAATCAAACCGAGACTGCAATATTTCGTATGTGTCGTTTTCGGCCGTTTGCAAAGGTTCATTATCATACTCTTTATTAGTTAACATACACTACCTATATACTTCTCAAAATGTTATCGCTGCAACGAAAACCTGCTGGATATTACGTATAACATCAGCCTAAAAACATTTCTGCGATTAGAAATATCACAACCATAATTCTATGGAGATGTGATCTATGAATTTCGGAAATTGAAGGGTTCAGTCGGATTTCCTGAACACTTTACAAAATTAATCAGAAAATTTGTTAAAAAATGATACAACTCTTTAGTATTTCAACACACTTCATACTTACAGTCTCTACAGTCAGTCACTATGCTTCACTTTTCTCTTGTGTGATGACTGAACAACCTCGTGGGACTCCACGATTGCACCTTCTGAAACTCTGAAAGGGGAGGTTGGGGCATGAACTTTAGTCCCATGGGTTTTCTGGTCGTACCCTAGAATAGTTTTCGCTTTAGCTGCAATTGCTGTGGTTGTCCAGAACAAGTCTGGATACATCCTGAGGTGTTTCTTATTACGTTTTATATAGTTTTACATCGCAATAACATGTACGTGAATCGTTTACTAATTGCTCTGGATGTGGATTGTGTTGTTAAAGATTTCATTTTGATGGGATATACTTTTATTTATACTGTCTTGTCAAGTTGAGCACTGAAAACAGGATAATAGCGAGCTTGTGTACACATAAAACAGATTAAGCTAACAAGTAGGCCTTATAGAAGTCCTTATAGAAGTCCAGACTCTATTGTACCCATCTCGGTGAGCCCCAAGGCTCATTGAGTATGTTGGCGGAGGGACTACAAACCTTAGAACTACACACACAGTAGGCCTTATAGACTACTGACTGTTCCAAGTCGGTAACCCTGTCTTCTCCACTCGTTGTGTCGTGTATTGTCCGTTTCATTGTACATTTAATTTACTATTTGGTTGTGGTGCAGTGCGGACCTATATTGCCATTGCGTTTGGGACAATTTTTCTCATTATTAAATTAAACACTGAACAAACAAATGCTATTAGTGTCAAAGGTATTTCTCCACCCACTCCCATTTGTCGTTTCCGAACTCCCCATTTGTATTCCTAATTAAGATTTATTTTCTAAATCTATTTTTATTTATATGAATCATTTATTTCAACTATTTTGCCTAACATATTTGAATGGCATTTACATTTGTTTCTTCTGTTTGTTGAAGTTTTATTATGATATTTAAATGATCTTATGTATATATAATATTATGTTTGATACTCTAGAAAATAACTATTGCTACATTAAGCTAATAAAGAACTACTTAATTCCCCAAAAACATCATACGTATTTTACTTTGAATTTGCTTCTATTATTTACAAATATACTGTAAAAATAATGAGAAATAAAACATGTTTAAACCGAACCAAACGTATTGCCGAGAGACACTGACTACTTTAAATTAAAACAAGGTCTATCAGTTTCACAACTGTCAATCTTTGTGATTTATGTTTCTGATATCAAGTGAAAGCATTACGATAATTGTTTAAAAAGGTGGATTTATTTCACAGAAAGCATGTGGTCCGATAGGAGTTTTGTCTGGTGGTGCAAACAACGCAGCACTCAGAGCAAAGTCCCGATTTGCTCGATTTGGAACATCTATTGCTTCGGCAGGCGACTTGGACAAGGATGGCTTTAATGGCGAGTACAACAAATATTTGCTTCATTTATATACTTGGCTTTGATTGATTAATCTATTTAATAATCGAAACTTAAACATGAGCTGCTTACCAAACGCGCACTGTATTGACTTACTGTTAAAGGCAGATTATGCTTACTAAAAATGAAAATGAAAAAGGGTTGACGAAGGTTCGGAAGTCCTATAACTTAGAAAATTACGCACGCCAATTAATACAATAAAGTTAGGGCTACTTTATGTTTATCTTTCGGTTTGCTAATCTAAGAGCGTGTAACGACTTCAAGAACTTCAATGGTTGCATTCAAGTTAATACAAATTAATGTCTTCAGTAAGGTTTTCATTATCACAAACTACGTAGATCTTTCTCAAAGTTGAAGTCCTACTGAAGAGGTACAGCACCAACCTAAATCAGGAAAGTCACAGCCTTGATTTTATGGAAATATGATCTATATAATTCGGATTTAAAAGTCTTTAGGCATATTTTTGACCGCTTTACAACATTAATCAGGAAAATCGTCACAAAAAGATATGACACTTTAGTATAGCAACGCACTTAATGTGATTGACCCCTCTACAGTCAGTTACTATGCTTCATAAGTCTTAATGTGGCTGACCCCTCTACAGTCAGTTACTATACTTCATAAGTCTTAATGTGATTGACCCCTCTACAGTCAGTTACTATACTTCATAAGTCTTAATGTGATTGACCCCTCTACAGTCAGTTACTATACTTCATAAGTCTTAATGTGATTGACCCCTCTACAGTCAGTTACTATACTTCATACCTCTCTTGTGCGATGATTGGACAAACTAGTGGCACGCTTTGGTTGCACCTTCTGAAACCCTGAAAAGTAAGAAAGATGCATGTCAGGTTTTTGGGTCGTACCTTAGATTGGTTTTGTCTTTGGCTAAAACTGATGGTGGTTGTTCAGTACACTTTTGGGTACACCCTGAGGTGCTTCTTCTCATTATGTGTATGTTATGTATATTTTATCTCGACAATAACATTTAAAGGTTTATAGGTGTATCGTTTGCTTTTTTATTTAGCTATTTAATTTATTGTCAGAGATTTCATTTTGATGTGATGTACTTTATATAATTAATAACCGGTTCAAGATAGGTAAAAAACGAGGTTGTGATCATATAAATAAATACTTAAAGGGTGATCCCTTTGAAGCAACAAACACAAACAAGAGAGAAAAGTCACGGTTTTATTGAGTCTGTTCATGAGAGGTAATAATAAGATGCAACACATCTCACGCCTCCTAGCACCGGCTTAAGCGATATTCTACTTTAAAGCAACACAGAATGGGCTTGATGATCAAAAAGGATCAGTAAATAATAACACTACTGATTTGTAGTCAGGGCGACTTTGAAAACCGTTACAAGCCAGCAAGTTGTCCTACTTACTGTTCCAAGTCGGTTGCCCTGCCTTCAACACATGTTGCGTATTTTCCAGTTCGTTGAATATTCGATTTGCTCATTTGATTGAGTTTGTGATAGATTGTAGACCTACGGTGGATTGTGGTTGGTGCTGGTTTTTATAGGACCACCAGGGATTCAAGCGCAGTGTTCGAACTTTGACCCCGTTTGTTTACGGGGCAAGCAGGCTATCACCACATGCTTTTTTTCTTTGAAGATTTCAGTTGTCAAAACAATGGAATTGGTGAAACTGTTTTTAAAAAAGCTATACAATTTTCGGAAATTGGATAGGTGTTGGATATTGGTCAGGTATAATGTGAAATCGACAACATTAAAAACAAATTTCTCATCCTCTGCACTGCGATGCTTGCTAAATGATTTTGGGGCTGGAATGAGTGTCAATTTATTATATTATGACATATCATGTATTTGTTCGAAGACGTTGCGGTTGGAGCTCCATATGAGGACGATGGCACTGGTGCAGTATACATATACCACGGTCTAGGACAATGCGACTGCTTAATGGAGGATACTTTTGTACAGCGAATAGCTGGTAAGTTTATATCCGCAGGTCGATTTGCACACACATTGTAAGTTCTTACAGCAAATAGTAAGATAATATGCACAATTGACATTTACACACACACGCACGCACTCACGAACGCACGCAAGGCACGCACGTACGCACGCACACACACGCACAAACACATACGCTCTTACAGCGAAAAGACGTGTATATGCGCAAATCGACTTTTATATGCACAGTAATGTCTTATGGTATGTATTATTAGAATTAACTTTTATTGGCTAGAAGTGTTTGCTTTAACATTGAAACCGTATTTTTATGAAACTCTGTCCAAAATTGAAAGCATGTCAGAAGAGCATTCAAATCGAAATGTAATGCCTTATACTTTCTTTTTGTCTCAATCAATTTGATATTTGTATTGTAACATCTCTGTTGTAGGGCGAGACATTAATCCGAGTATTAAAGCATTTGGATGGAGTATTTATGGTGATGACGACCTCGACTACAATGGCTACCCAGGTAAATTGTAACTATAAAGACACCACAAACATAAACAGGCTGGGCTACCGCCTTGGAAGGGTCAGTGGCAAAAGAGGCGCTGGGGGATTAAACCAGGTCCTAGGCTGTACAGTCATAATAACTAGAAAATAGCATTTATAAGATTGATATCGAGAACGAGTACTGTTCTAACCGGCAGTAGTAAAGAACCCGATAAAATTATAGATTCATGAGAGATTAATTATATGTCTTACAGGTTACGATTGTTCCAATTCGAAGTGTTATCGGTGCCTCTAATTAGCATTATTTAATGGACATCTTAGTATGTACAGTAGACGTCAATATTATTCGGGATGCATCTATTGGGATTAAAGTCCTTATCACCAAATTTTTGTTGACGTCTTGCCTACCTTAGCATCATATAGGAATCATTACGCTCTGTATCTATTGTAAAAATAGATAGATATAACAATTGAACAGGTAATGTAGAATTCAAGGACAACAGTCCACCAAAAGCGCGCACAGAAACAAATAAATAAAGGCAAAACACGGCGTCGCAAACATCAAAGGGTTGACAATAGGGCTACTGCCTTGAAACGGCCAGTGATAAAAAGGGCCGCTGGGGTTTAAACCAGGTTACAGGGTGCACCAAACTTCACTCTTACCCTATTGTCATCCCAATAAAACAGAAGAGTGTAAATAAAGATGTCACCTGATTATATTCTCTGACATGCAATGTAGCATTAATAGGCAATGTAAGTATAACACAAAAACCTAGAAAGCCAGAAAGCATGTACTCAATCATGCATATATGAAAATAAAAACCAAACACCTAGAAAGCCACACATCAAATACACAATGACTTGTCAGAAGCCAGAGCAACAAGACAACACATCATTAAGGGTACGACAAGACAACATTTAAGACAAGCATCAGACGCTACCGTCCTTATAGGATTGAGGTAGACGTCATCATAGGGTCCACAATTTTATATTTTAAAAGTAGGTTGAATTTCAGATCTAGCTGTTGGGGCATATGCCTCTGACATGGCAGTCGTGCTACGTACCAGACCACTAGTAAGGATAACAGTAGAAATGAACATCGCGCCCAAACCGATTCCATTGAACGCATCATCATTAGACTGTTCATTAGATAAAGAACAACTTTGCACAATGGTATCTGTATTTATCAACACTAGAGCACTATACTCTAAAAGAGATACAGACAATTTAAGTAAGTTGTGGCTTTATTTCTTTTAAATATTCAGTTGCGCTCTGTTTCTTCAGTTTCGGACGATTCGGGAAAGTATGTATACAAGCTCCATCAAGAAATTGCCAGCTGTTATATATAAGATATAGTATGCATTTTTCATTGATTTTGAAGCAACGCCTACCAAAAAAAAGAGCATGATAATGAACCTTTTGAAACGGCCGAGCGCGACACATACGAAATATTGCAGTCTCGGATTGATTGAGACTGTTCATGAGCGGTAGTGAAATATGCTAGCTACCGCTCACGCCCTCTAGCCCCGGGTTGAGCAGAACTCAATATTCATAAAATCAACAGCACAAAATTTTAACCGTCCTAATAATGGCATGCATATGGCGGTGGACATAGATTTAGGTCATAGGTTCTTCCTTGTTCAAATCTTTCCAAGGCAAATACTCATCTCTAAAATTGTTTTTAAAAATCGGCCAAGGCAGCTATGTTGAGATATGTTCAAATAAACCATTTCATTTTATTACGTCTTCTTAAACGATTCCGTCTGAACAATTAACGGATTTGTTTTTTGACAATTACAAGCCGTTATCTGGGATATGAACTTGGACATAGTGTACAAGGAGAAGGAAGAAACGTCCAGAGTTGTATTCAGGGATACATTGCTGAGCAGAAGGAAGGAACGCATAGAACTAACTGAAGGCACCAGTCAACGTCGATTTGCTTCGAAACAATACGTGTTAGATGTCGTTGTAAGTAGGTCAACCATGTATTTGCTATTTAACCGCTAATTTGAGAAAATTCTAAAATCTTTTGTTGTTTGTTCGCGATTTGGAGCTCGATTATCTACTTGAATAATATGCATTTCAATATAATGTGGTAAAATGCCGTTAAAAAGAAAGAGTTGTCTAAATAAAACATATCCAGAGACTTTAACTCATTGTTTTAATGAAATCAAATTATTATGTATTTACCAAACTTGCTTATATATGGAACATTTTGCTGAACAGAAATATAAAGGTAAACCTGAACCTAAAGATGCGTGGACTATACTTCGTCTAGAAGGGAGTGTACTTGATATTGTCAGTACTACAGGCGATGCTTTTGATAAATTGGAGCCTGTTATTGACAAGGGATCAACGTTACGCGTTGTGGCTGAAGTAAGTATTTCTTGTCACATTCCGTTAATGACGACTGACATTTATATCACAGAATAAATTACTGAGGATTACATTGTCCGAAAATGAATTTATCACGGTGTCCAGTCTACTACTTACATATTAGCTTAGGTTGAAAAGTTTAACATACACAATTTACTCTTAAATTTAACAATTATACGAGGGTAATCGTGAAGTTAGTCTTTCCCTATACCGACGGAATATCTCCACAAATATAAGAATACAATATATCTCGGATCTCTGTAACGTACTTAAAGCATAAGCAAATACTCAATACGGTAAACATTCAATAATGCATTAAGGAACATCAACGACCACTAGCCAGCGCACGATATTCGTTTTGACGACGTCCGTTTGTGACGTCGAATCTTGATGTTGGAAAATATTTACTGCACTTTTTCAAAGTAGTCTTTAGTTAGTATAATACACTTCGATGTCATCTAATCCATTTGTTAAATGTGCCTACATACCATGGGTTATCAAATGAAATATTTATGTTCGTCTTCTGTAGCAATCATATTACATCTTAGCATATATTTCCTGAAAAACGCTGGTGTTCATTGATGCAAAGTCCCGGATATAGCACACTTCCCTCAGTATTTCAAAACCAAGAAAACTGATTTTTAGAAGAGTGGTATTTGTCGTATGTGACGCGGGTGTTGTCTTCGTGTCAATTAACGTGATCGAGATCCACTTCTTACTTATTGCATGGCAACGATCTCAAAAATTGAAAGTATGAATACTAAAAACATTTTTATTTATTTATTTATTTATTTATTTAGGTGTCCAATTATTTATTAATTCGAATTATTTATTAATTCGTTATAAAGTGATACCTTTAAGTAGTAATCTGCATTTACAGTCTGGTGAACTGGGGTGGCTACTGAATAATCATGCTTTTGGAATCCATATGCATCATTCCACCAGGACACAATCACTTTAGTTTATATCGGTGGAGGCATCTGTGCAGTTTTCCAAACGGAGTACTATGTACCATGGTTTCATGGATCGTTATTATAGCTTATGAGTGTGTGTGTGTGGGTGGAGGGGGGTGGCGGGGTGGTGGTGTTCTTTGTTGACACTGTCCCGTTTTAGTGGGATGACAATACAGTAACAGTGAGGTTTGGTGTACCCTAGAACCTGGTTTAAACTCCAAGTGGCATTGTTTGCCACTGACCTTTCCAAGGCCGTCAACCCTTTGAGTTTGTAAAGGCACTTGTATTGTTTCTTATTCATGTTATTAACAGTGTTATTGTCTGATTTTGTTTGTTTGTGGTCTGTGAATGCTACATTTTAGTTCGACTTTTTTTATCTACAGTTATACCAACGTTGCCATGAATTGTCCGATAGTATTTGTATTGAGTCTCTGTGCTTATAAATATAACATGGTGTATGCTTAATATATGATACTTTATTATACTACATATTTGTCTGTGATTTGTATAGGAAATACTGGATATCTACTTGTTTGCAGTGGGAGATATTTTCCCAGTACGAACATTGCTCGGCCTTTTCCGTCAGTGGCGAGAACGCCAAATGACGTTCTGATTGTTTTACGGACGTCTTCGTCAGATTCCGCCACTAGGAAATGCCAATTACGGAAATTAACGAAGAGTTCCGGTTCCACTTATTTTGTTTGTATGACGTAACGTCGTCGCAAACTGATGTAAAAAGGCAAAGGGTGTACAAATATTGATTCATCAGAGAATATATAATATATAGTTTAATTAACATTGTTGTCGTGATACGGAAAATATTTCCCTCGTGAGTGCAAGCGCACTCGTTTATATATATCAAGAATCGTGTTTCTACATCGCAAGATTTTTTCTCACTCAGGAATTATTTCCATCGCACTCGTTTCTATTTCGCAAGAATCTTTCTCACAAGGGAATTATTTCCGTATTACGACAACAATGCTAATTAAACTATACTCGTGCGCAAGCGCACTCGTTTCTATATCGCAAGAATCGTGTTTCTATATCGCAAGAATCTTTCTCACTCAGGAATTATTTCCAGCGCACTCGTTTCTATATCGCAAGAATCTTTCTCACTCGGGAATTATTCCCGTATCACGACAACAGTGTTAATTAAACTCTATATATCATTTGATTCATTCAAAACGTAGTTTAATTGTATTCGTTATCACAGAAACATAGGGTTGTAAAGGTTAATGTTTAATATATAGTGAAATTGACCTTGAACTTTTTTTACTTTTAAGACCAACTTTGACAAAAAGTGCCCATCATTGGATGTTTGTGAGTCAGATTTGAAACTGGACGTGGCTCTATTTCTCACCGGGGCAGGAGCAGGACAAAATCAACCGTCTCCAATACCAAACGTGACGATTATATCTGTAGATCCTTCACAAGAACTACTGCAGGTTATGTTTGATTGCTTATGTTAAAAGCCCACACGACCTTCTTTTATCTGACTTACAATAGCGATTGTAAAGTATCAACTTAGCATTTTTATTTTGAAGTGTACAGGACAAACGTTTAAAAAATGTTTTGCTCTCTAACAGGTATCATGATACTGAACTGCATTTATACTCATTAAGAGTTGACTCTTCACTTTGGCTCTTATATGTTTAAATGAATATAATAGGATTATTACTTGGGTAACGTAATCTGGAAGTTTGTATCACCTCGGGTGGGCATGCCATATCTGCAGTATCTCACGAGAGGCTTTCGCAGTATCTCACGAGAGGTATGAGAGGACAACACATTATAAAAGTACTATGATAGTAATATATCTGCGGTATATACTTATACTTATATATACATAATATATGCCATAGGGGTATATAAAATGTGCCTTTCATGCAGATTGAAGTGGACGTCAGGAACATTCTAAACTCGTCATACAGAGCGAACTTTACAAGTTATGTCGAGGCAGAAACAAAGAACGCTTTGAGGTAAGCAGAGATATAAATGTAAGCAAAATATATACTTATGCATATCCTCATGCTAATTTCTGTCTTTAACTCTAATATATTTAAGAATCTTCAGATTATACAAAAAGTAAATTCAGCAATATAAAATAGATTATGGGAGTGGACCTTTGGTAACGGCCGAACACGACACATACGAAATATTTCAGTCTCGGGTTGTATCATTTTGCAACGTACTACATGCTTGGTGGTGGACCCTTTTACAGTTCGCCACTATGCTTTCCTCTTTAATTGTACGATGACCGGACAGGCTGTGGACCCTATGATGACGCCTACCTAAAGTCCATTGGAACGGTGGCGTTTGATGTTTGTCCATGATCTTTCTTGTCGTGCCCTTAATGGTTTATTCTCTTACTGCTCTGGTTTCTGCCAAGTCATTGAGTACCTTCATTGTGGCTTTCTAGGCTATTGTTTTTTGTATTATATTTACACGAGCATATTTGTGTTTTACTTATATTGCCTATTGATGCTGCCTTGTTGGTTAGAGATTAGATCATGGCGGGGATTTCTTTATTTACACTGTCCTGTTTTAATGGGATGACAGTAGGGTAAGCGTGAGGTTTGGTGCACCCTAGAACCGGTTTAAACCCCCAGTGGACTACTTTGCCACTCACCGTTCCAAGGCGGTAGCCCTATTGTCAACCCTTTTGTGTTTGTGATGTCGTTTGCATTTATTATTGCTTTTGCCTTCTTGTTTGTCTGTTTGCGTGTTTGTTTCTGTGTTTTGTGGTTGACTGTCCTCCTTGAATGCTACTTTCCCTGTCCGATCTTTTTATATTTCTTTTGATTAAGACGAAATCAGTGATTAGTGAAATATGCTAGCTACCGCTCACGCCCTTAAGCCCCGGGTTGAGCAGAACTCATTAGTCATAAAATCAATAGTACATAATTTTAACCATCCCAAAGTTGAGCAATGAGTATACAGCGTCGTGATGTGACTGAACATGCTGAATGATTGTTAAAAATGGTGTTAACGCTATTCACACATTTTACTCAAGAAGGATAAATGCTTTCCAATCAAAAATGTGCAAACTTTCGTTATCGCATACAAGGTACATATTTGCTCTGTTGCTACATAATTTACAAATTATCACAATATATTATTTGAAAAGTTCAAAGAAAATTAACATGACGCCAGTTGGCAATCATTTATCCATTTAACCAATACGATACCTCCGACAAACAATAGCACTTGCATCTGTAAGTAACCTTAGTGTATGTCAATATTCTCCGACTTCAACAATACGGCGGAAATTTCAACGTACTGGCGTCATGTTAATTGTTGAATAGTACTAAATGACGATGCACTGCACCATTAATTATTGTATACATATAGTATAATAAAGGAAGCAGCACTATACGCAAGCCTGGATCAATTCAAAAATTAAACTGGAATACTTAATCACATGAAATTGTGCGCTTGTTATAAATATATGTATGTCACTCAACGTATGTTTACACTGATACTTTATTTCAGAACGAGTTTGGGGAAAGTCAGATCCAATTGCAATATTAAAGACGACGCTGGTGATTCGTCGACGATTATAACGTGCAGCGCCGATAGTAAACTGGACAAATATGATAACTTTAAAGTCAGGGCCTATTATGATATATCTCAAGCGAAGCTGGTTCCAGAGAGAGACCTTAGCAGAATGCGGACATCAATTAAAGTAAGGAGATGGCGTTTGATTCGCATTTACATAATACTGTCTTTTGTATCTTTTAATTTTGCACTTCTTGAATTGAAGAATGGAAAATCAATCGTATGTGAATCTGTGTACCACCACCAAGAATACGATGTATTTGCGTTATAGTTGCGGCATTACCGTACTATTTTCCTAAGTGTGTTGCCGTCCATTTGTTGACGTATATATGCCTTATCTTTGTAAAACAAGAAAAAAGACTATTGATAATCATTGAAAATCATTTAATCTCGTAAAATAAGGGGAAAGTTTAAGCTATATTACTAGGGCATGTTAAATGTACAACTGTCGAGTAACTGTCAAGTAGTAATGCAAGTTAAAAACAATGAATTCTGATGTTTCATTATACTTGTGTAAACATATGTGGAATTCCACAATTTAGAAGCACATTGCAGGTACCAGGTTACTGGTATCTCTGTTAGTAATTATAGCAGTTTGTACAGTTTCCTTAAAATCGGCAAGTATTTGTTTAAAGGTTGAAATATATAACATGCATTTATGAAGTCCACATGTTTCCTTATGTTTTTTTCATTCGTACCAGGGCCCAGTCTTTTTCCTTGTCCAGAATATAATGTTTATTTGACAAAAAAAAACTGCAGGAAACTTACAATAGAAAGAAGCAGCACGAACCATAACTTTATGTAGATTGTAGACCACATTATGCTTCATTGTTTATGTCTCTCTAACTTTAAAACCGCTTAAGAAGCATGCATGCAACTGGCTATTGTTCGGGCGCTTGTTTTGATTTGTTTGAGTATCACCAATGTGTCTGAAAGTTGTATTGCAAAATATTGAGGTTAACTGAAGTTATTTGAAGTTTTTTGAGATTTCATAATGTTCTGCTGTCCCAGAAACAAGGACTTTACATGGGAACAGTCCCATCCAAAAAGCATTTTGGCTGTAATATGTTTATTTCTCAACCGATTTTCAAACATACGGAATTGTTATTTACCACTAAAACTGCCAGTTCCAATGATATATAATGTACGTACGTAATATTACAATTACTCAATGTTATTGCTAAAGAATCTTTGGCTGAAACAAGCACCCTGAACAATGCAAATAAAGCTTACAATCAGACTCATTTTTTCTAATTGTATTACAGATTTTAGTGCGCGCCGAGCAGGCAAACAACGATGTTGACATGGCAAATAACGCATACAGTCACACACTAAATGTACAACTTCTATACAAAGTGGATATTTTAAAAGAGTATGTCAGCTGTATTTCAATTTTACCTTGAGTAACAGTTACTGTTTTAATATTTACTTTTTAGTTAATTTATATTCAACATGCGATACACACATTTGGTCAAGTGTGTCTAATGTTAAGACGCTCATTCCCACAGGTTTCTAGCGTTTTTAACATCAATAGTTAAATATCGTTAATAAAAAATCCAACTTAATATTTATATTGATTGATTGATGCATATGCAATACGAAAAAGAATATATGCGGCATATTGCATATATTTTGAAGATGACCGTTCATCAGAGATAAACTGTAATATCAATAGAGCACAGCATATAAAGAGAGAATTTATCTTACCTATCAGGTTATACACAACACGCATATCAGATGATGTTAACAAAAATATAAAAGTTACGTTTGCTATTTACCGCTTAAATCATGTAAATGTTAGAAGTTACTTGTATCAATATTCATTTATTATGAAAGCAAAATATCGCCTGAGCCGGTGCTAGGAGGCGTGAGTGGTGTTGCTCGTCACATTACCTCTCAGGAACAGACTCATTGAAACCGAGTCTGCTACTTTTATCTCTTTGTTGTGTTTGATCCCATTTTCAGTATTTATTGATACACGTGTAATAAGCTAAACATTTATTCTGACATATATAGACAAACACGTTTGTTGGCTTGTTTGTGCCTGTGATGCGGTACAGATATAGAAATACACGGTTGTCATTTAAGCAAAGCGGAATCCGACCAAGTACGTTACAATGCAGACCCACAGAGTACCAGGATGATCACTCTAGTACACCGCTACATAATTACGAACAGAGGACCAAGCTTCCTACCCAAAACATACGTCAACATCACCGTGCCTGTTAAGAAAGGACAAATCTATATAGCAAGAGTAAAGGTAATGATTTTGTCGCAGATAAAGGCTGAAATTCGCTTACCAAAATGAAAAGACGAACGTCAACAATGAACATACACTCTGTCGGTGATAAAGGGCCAACTCAACTTTGCTAGAATAAAATAATGATTTTACGACTTTGTTGACCGCCTGAGCCCTCTGTGACAGACATTAGTTAATATAACTATATGAAAAGGCTACATACTATAGAAATAGCTAGGGTAAAAGTTCTAAAAATATTCTTGGATCTATATGAAAAGCCAAACTAAAGAAATATACAGAAATCCAAGTTAGCATTAAAGGCATTGAACAGGAAACCACCACTTGAGGTATAACTCATGATGTAAATAAAGAGTGAACGAGAGATGTGCCACATGGCAAAAAACTTACACTTGAAGAATGAATAACGGCTTGGTATGATTTCGCTCTTTCATTCCTGTTACAAGTTTATGACATGAAATACGCATTAACGGCCGAGTTATCTTTATAAATAGGATAACTCAAAAGTATGTATACAAGTCGAACAGGAAATGAAGCTTTCACAGATCACAGTCTCCAGAACATACAAAACAAACGACACTTACAATGAAGAGCATAATATGCGACACCACAAACATAAAAGGATTGAAACTAGTGTCACCGCCTTGGAACGGTCAGTGGCAACCAAGCCGCTGTGTGTTTAAACCAGTTTCTAGGGAACATGCCTCAAACTTCACTCTTATTCTATTGTCATCCCAATAAAATGGTGCTATATTTTCTAAGAAACTAGGCAGCATGAATAATATTAGGCACTATAACACAACGTTGATCATATATATATAAATTAAACATGGTAAAAGAAGCATAGAAAGCCACAAAGCAAGTACTCAATGCCTCGGCAGAAACCAGAGCAGCAAGAGAATAAACAAAAAAGGGTAGGACACGACAAGACTAAAGATAAACCGTTCTTTCATTATTTAGGTAAACGTCGTCAAAGGGTCTATAGTATGTCCACTCATGGCACAATCAAAGAGTAAAGCATAGTGACGAATGTTAACTAAACATGCAGTGCGTTGCACAATGATTGGGTCATAACCCCTTTTGATAAACATCAATAGTAAATCAATAACGAGAAATTTGTATTTTTTAAAAATATAAATGTCGGGAAAAACAATATCATGTTTTAATTTTAAAACAACAACTGACTGAGACCCTTAGAGAATTTAGAGCAAATTATTTTAACATCACTTAGAATATTTAAAAGACACGTCCAATAACTAATTGCAGAAGGAGAATATTAACCAATATTGTTTTACAAAGATGACGATGGTTGTTTATTAATGTAATACATTAATGTAATACATTAGTGTAAGGCAAATCTAAATATAAACGGAAACACATTTACATTATACAAGTTCACACACGGAAATGACTCTGCACGTGTAAGAGTAATACGTTTTATATTGAAAATTATGTCCCCTTAAATATTCTTAGGATTTGAGATGAACAAAGCGTAATTGGTTCCCTGGAAGCCGGAAGTTACAACTCTGCACATTTACCGAGATATCGAGGAATATCTTAAAACACACACTCACTTAATATATTGACATATGTTTCAAATCATGTTACTATTACATACACAGGTTGACGTTTTGCCACAGTATTGCAGGATCCGCGATCTTGAGGCTCAGATCTGGACAACTTCTACCACAACAACCACAGCACAACCGACCACTCACAAAGAAGATATTGACTACTCTGACATACGTAAGTATTTAATACGATAACCATGACGTATGTAAAAGTAAGCAAAGGTCTAGCAACACATGTAGTATTCACGGAACTCAGCCATCAAAACAACAAATACACGGATAAACATAAGCAAAGTATATATAATACAACAAATAGATATACCAACATATTTACGAATACACATTAATCACAGCAATATATTAACAAATGTCATAAAACGTAAAAATGACATCTTACCAGCATATTATATGTTTTTTAGTTTGGGTGTGTGAAGGGAGAGGCGGGGGATGGGGGTTCTCTAAAGTTCTAAAGTTAGTGTTTTATAGTTCACCAATTATATTGTATTAAAGAAACTATCCCGCCAAAGAACGGCAAAATTACGCTGTAAAACCGTTTCTCAAAATGTTATCCAGTGTTCAGGTCGTATACTAATGTACTTGTGCCAATTAAAAGTATAGGTTTATTCACGGATTCTTAAAATACCGTGATTGAATAATCGTAAAATGAATTATGAGTTGGTAACTCTAGAGTTTGAATTCTTAGAATATGTAAGTTATAATATAATAATACTTTTATGGAGTTTTTTTTCGGCATTTTACTATGATATTTTCCCTAAACTCTCAATGTTTATGTACGTGTTCTGTAAACTCCTTTTAACTCTTGAGCAGCAAGAAAACCAAGAACTGCTCCAGGAAACCAACCACATGCGGCTTCAAAGAGCAGAACTATTGTAAGTTCTTATTTTCGTGCACATAATGCCACATTCGATAATTCGATATTCAATTATTACAATAGCAGGAAAAAACGATGCGCTTAATTTTATCCACACTCTCCAGTGGAAACAACCGTATGTCCGATAGTCCTATTTTACTATCTGTAGATAAGTTCAACTAATAGTATGAATCTGGCAGAGTGAATTTTGTCCTACCCTAAGCGGATCCAATAATAAGTTTACATTTAACCATACTGAACTATTTTATTCTATACGTATTTCTTTTAACAACCATTTCGTAATAATGTTACAAGATACTTATTTAATCTCTAAATGCGGTCGTAATGTAACTATGATTTCGTTTCAGACTTGTAGCGAATATGTGTGTACAATTATCGAATGTCAAATAAATGAGCTAGGGAAAGATGAAAGGCACAAACTTGACATCACTATTGAAGTCTATGAAAGTGCGCTTGCTAATGAAAAGGTGAGTTTAAACAAATTACACGTTTTGTGAGTGTGTGCGCATCCATGTTGTGCTTTTAAAGACATGTAAACACGATAAACTTTATGTTAGATATTTATGTTTGATATTTAATGTGAAGCAGCGCACAAGTGTCACACACAATAACGGTCACCTATCATACCTATAAATGCTTAACGACAACATATATCTCTACAGTATGCGGTGTAGAATAACTTCCCATATTCATAGTGATACACCATGCATCACAGTGAACATACGTTATTTGTTTCATATGAATTGTAGATAAATATAGCTTCTTCGTTTGCTGCATTTAAATTGAATAGTTGGCTAATGGTTTATCAATGGGATTATTTACATGGTCAGAGTAAACTTTCTCGTCGAACTAGTTAGGTTTTGTCAAAACGAAAAAGGAGGTGGATGTTTTGTTCAAGATCACAAGAGTAATGTTCCGATTAAGTCTCATGGAACGTATCTGATTACGAGGTTTGCCAAATAAAACTAGAAAAAGTTCATAAAAAATCGAACAGTAAAAGTAGCATGTAAGGACGACAGTCAACCACAAACACACACAGAAACAAAGAACGTATTTGAAGATGAATAAAAGGCAAGGTTAGACATCACAAACACAAAATGGTTGACAATATGCTACCGCCTTAGAACGGTGTAACTAAATACATCCCCGCCACGTTATAATCACTAACAAACAAAAATAATGTTTCAAAGGTTTCAAACATAGATATAAATGTCGAACTGAAACTGTAGCATTGCATACAAGAACAACAGTCAACTAAAACACGTATTGATACACACAACAATTACAATGATAAATAGAGACAAATTATATGACACCACAAACATGAAAGGGTGGAGAATAGGGTTACCAGCACGAAACGGTCAGTAGTAAAAAAAACACTTTTTATTCACAAAAGTTGCATGCGTCATCCATAAAAAAGTTCCGAAGAATGAATCACATGTATATCCGGCAGAATGTTCGAGAGGTGCGATATGCGACCAATGCTGCAGTTACAGATCCGTACATCTGGTTTGGTGGGAAAGTCGTGCCATGGGACAAGACTCCGTCTGCTGAGGTAAGTATGTCTTACGTCAGCAATCGGTCAACAACTAAAATCAGAGTTATATTTTATATGAATGAAAGTAGACTAAAAACGGAAAATGGAGGTAAAATACGAACATGATGCGCAACAGCAACACAACGCAACCATGCATAAAAACACGCATTTATAACAACAATTATATCACACACGCACGCACGCACGCACTTATAAGTAAAATATTGCTATCACAAACGTCAAGTGTTTTCTTAAACCGTTTGCGGATATGCCATATCTCCAGGACCACACTCAAGGCTATTTATTTCGTGAGATCCTTTATATAGGAGTTAGTACACGATTCCAGAATACGTTAATCTTGTTATAATACTGGTTTATACTGATTGTAACGCATACACCAGATATTTAGATGTATGCAATGCTGTGATCCCACGTCTATACTTTAGTGAGAACATTTTATTTGACTGGCGTGGGCCAGTGGATAGCGCGGTGGTCCTGCATTTTGGAGGATACGGGTCAAACCTCACCGGTGTAGTTTTTTAACGTCGGTGTGGTCGTGGGCAAAAAATCTTTTTCCAAACCTCGTCTGTCGCATGGGGATTTTAACCGGGCGGAAAACGTGTATCGGAATCTATCCTTCAAGAGCACGTTAAAGCGTTAAAGAACCATTGGAATATATTCGTTAGTAAGAGTATGGCAGTTACCGGATACCTATGTATCTTTCTCCTCTCGTTGAAACGGCTCTAAAATCTTACAATGTGTTTATGAGACTTTAACCAATATTTCAGTGACCCAGTTAACGTAAACCATGGGAATAAGGAACATGTATAGGTAAACATTTCACCCATCGCATAAATCAACCGTCTAAGGTAAACAATATCGCCCGAATCAAACAGTGGGATCGCTGCCTAAGCCACCGCTGCGTGGATGTCTCGAAACAAAACTAGATATTAACCTTTAATATAACCTACGGTAACTGTTTAGAATATCCTTCTTGTATATCCTTCTTGTAGAAACTGACGACACTTTTCGTGGAATCTATGAAGTCGGACTTCAACATATGGATCATCATCGGTAGTGTGTTAGGGGGAGTCTCTCTTTTGGTGATACTCGTACTCGTTTTGTGGAAGGTAGGAACGCATGTCTATGACTAGTAAAACCTGTATTACTGGTCACCTCTATTAAGAAACCACCTGTCTTAAAGCTGTACAGTCCCTATTTTAACTGGTAATAACTCATGAATAGAAATGAGCCACGTGTGAAGTAGTTTCAAAAAACCCAAAAGTCGGTATATAAGCAGAAATCGATGAGTACATTTTTTATTTAGCCTCCGTACAGGTAACATCGATAAATATACGGCTCCAGAATATGTGTGATAAAAAAATAGTTGCCCGGAACGGGATTTGAACCACAGCCTTGCACTTGTAAGTTTTGAAAGATGTACGCTCAACCACTAGACTACTGCTATTTATTGGTATGTTGTAGCATTTTTAACACTAAATCGGCATTACGTAATAACAATCGCGCGCTCACAAACTCATCAAGCGCTAAATAACAAGTCGAGATTTGGTTGTTTTGAGGCGGAAATATTCCTAAATGATCAATGTTTAAATTAAACTCATTTTACCACGGTCATTGTATGAAATGAATTCGAGAAATGTACGAACATATTCCTAAAAGTACAATGTCTAAATTAAACTCATTTTACCACAGTCATTGGGAAATTACCATTTTAACATTTAGTGATTTTTGAAGGTCCAACCAGTAACTTTGTTGAAGATTTCCCCTTCACTATGATAGTCACTATTACATGACTGCTGAATCGCATAATGCGTAATACATTTTCTTTTTTTAATAGACAATGTTTCCAATCCAACCTATTGAAGAGATACATGAGAATCTCAAATTGTTTTGCAATACAGTTAGCTCCATAATGTATTTATTAACATTACGTTATCCCGCCTTAATTCCATTAGACGATGGGAAAGCTTATATATGAAGGACATTATAACGGATATTTTGACAATAAAACATGTTTAAAAACATATTTTACTGAAAAAATGCAATAACCTGTTTAAAACTATCTATCAAATGTTATAATTTTACAATATGGAAACTTTTTAAACCGAAATTAAGGTTTTATTTCATACCCCAGACAACCCCGTTTTCGCTTCTTAGAGAAGGGGTTGGATGGGGTATGAAAGTTAATACTCGGACCACGTAATGATCAGATAAACACTTTTACATGTAATTAAATAGGAGGTAACACAATTAATATGATATTGTTATTTCAGTGTTGGCACAGAGCACTACTGCATACACATGACACACGAACGTGTCAGTTAGCGGGTGACCGGTTTTAAAATGATAAACCGTTGATAAGGTCCCAAAATTGGTTCTCACAATTCGATGTTTACCTTGTTTTTGTTCTCAAATATACAATATTTAAAGTTACATAAATTCATACGTGGTTAGCTTTTTATCCTTTTTTATAATTTATACATATTTGTAGCTTGGGTTCTTCAAACGTACAAAGCACACAGAAATGAAGGAATGGAGACGTGATAGTCTAAACAAAAAGAGAAAAGGCGGGAAGCAAGTCTCAGCGAGCGCGAACACGCCTCAATCGTACAGTGAAGTTGAGAAAAGTGGTGATACTTATTTAAGCTTGGGTTTCAAAACGCAAGAAGCATACAGAAGTGAAGAAATGGGGGCAGAAAGCGAAATGCATGTTTCAACGAGTGGGACAGATGCCATAGTCCAATAGAGAAAACGTGGAGATAACTTCTACTAATAACTGTGTACATGGAGAAACATTATGGACCATAACGGATCACTATACCTGTTTTTTCTACAACTCGATGTTTTAATACAAACTTTGAACACAACATGAACTATTTTAATATATTATACCATCGGAGGTTAACATTCGGCACCATAGAACCGCTTAAACCCACCACCCCTGCAATCTCTTTTTACCACTAAACTCTCCAATGTGTCCTTTTGTCACCTTGTTATGTAGATGATGTCTCAGAATTTACTTTAATTTAGCCTCGGTCACCCGGCCTGCTTCTGATTTCTTCGTTACGCTATGATCATCAGAATCAGGCCTGGGATAAAACTAAGTTTGAAATCGCCCCTCAAGTTACGGGTGATTTGGCGAGAAGTTAAGGGATTCTATGAGACTTCATTAAACTTCATTAAAGTTAAATAAATGTTTATATTTTATTTTTAACTGAAATGCAACAAATGACATCATTGTAACATGTGTAACTGGTGTATCGTTAACTGTTGTTGTCACGTTTATTTAAAACATGACATCATGAAAACGTCGACTTTATGTGCGTGAAAAAAACACGCAAATAAAATCTGGTAATCGATAGTGGGCGCTTTTTTTAGCACAATCGGTACAGGCCGTTACCTGCAAGTAAGACATATGCATGGAGGCCTAGACTAACTTTAATTATATTATTTCACTCAATTTGCTTACGTGTTTTGTATGTTTGTGTTCCGTGAATGCCAAATTTCTTGTTCGAGTGTTACATCTAATATGCTGCATGCTAGGTAATGTTACACATATAACATGTCATAAAAACAAGACCCGTGACCTTGAACTCGCTACGCGACGCACCGTATATTGACGATACATGTCATTTATAATAAATTGTATTGTTTAAATTCGTAGTTTTGTTTTGGTTTAAACATTTTGTTTATCGGTGGAGGTGTTTAGCAACAATTTTAACCCAAATTGTACACCTTTTCGACTATTGACAACTATTTATGTTTGTGATGTCATCATAGTATTTGTTGTTTGTTTCGGTGTGTTTTTGGTTGACTGTTGTCCTTGAATGCTACATTTCCTTTTCAGCGTTTATATCTACTTTGGTTAAGATGGAAAATTAAAGTACGTGTGTGACCAATGGCTATCACTCATCTATTAGAGTTAGCATCTGGTCGGTTCCAGAATGTTTCTAGATCTTATGGATATATAGCTACTGCATGAGCACGTGTTATTATTGGATGAACAGTGAAGGGCCTAGAACGTACACACATAAACACATTACAGGTTAAACAAACACAAAGAGGACGGGCCACTAGCGATGACATAAGCTATTCTGGCCTTTGTCCAGATGCATACGATTTCGCAAATAAGTACCCAACTTTGGTTTACGATTCTTGTTTAGAGATGAGATATTCGCACATCCAGATCCATTCAATCACGATCAGAAGTTATTAATAGAGCACCATAAGCGCATTTCCGCGACCAGTGAACTTTGACCTTGAAAACATTGAATTTGTTACGATACCTCAAGTACATGTCTCTATCAATGACTTAAACACATACAGACATTTACCCATTTCATTTATACAAACTCAAGGTATCTAGGTTCAAAATTGTATATGACGCGATTCCATCTTTTTGGTTTTTATCAATCCCATATCGTGGGAGAATAAGTGTTTAACTTTTTTTCATATAAAGTATCATCACTTCAAAAATTAGAAAAATGGCCCTATAGAATGAGAATATCAATGATCATTTAAGTTATTAATTAGATGCAAATATGCATTAACCACTGTATTTCTCAGCTTCTTCTGATGAACATTTATTTACGTACGGCCCATAGAATTAGAATTTCAAGGATCATTTAAGTTATTAATTAGATGCAAGTATGCATTAACCACCGTGTTTCTCAGCTTCTTCTGATAAACATTTATTTACGTACGGTCCTGTCCTTACTGTATGAAAGGAGGTTATCTGATTGGATATATCAACATTTTTTGACCAGTCAGAAATTGTGTAATGATTTTACAAAACGAAAGTAGAATATTAATATTAATAGCCATTCAGATCAACCAGAAAATATTACCCGGAACATTCCAAGGAAGTAGATAAATGTGGAGATAAGGAGAATTTTTAACAGATTTTTGGATTAAACATTTCATAGTAAAAACAACTTAATGGGAATAGTGTTATATAGGGAAGCTTAAATTCAGGTCTTTGTTAAATATATGTGGGTCGATATTGAAATACCTGTGATTATGAAGACATACGCTCAGATCCGAGTGTCAATTTGAAGCCTAGATACCTTGTCTTTATATAAAGTAAAGTGAGTATATGACTGTTTGTTTTTAATACATTGATAGCAACATATACCTGTGTAAGACACATACTATGTCGTGTTGACACACACACATGCAAACACCCATCTTTGTCTATCCCAGAGTATGCAAAAATAAGCTAAATTCCAAAATCTGATATAATTTTTTATGGAATAAAATAATCAAATTGCATTACATTACGTGGTCCGAGTATTAACTTTCAAACTCCACCCACCCCCTTCTCCAAGAAACGAAAACGGGGTTGGGTGGGGTATGAAATAAAACCTTAAGTTAGGCTTAAAAAGCTTGCTTATTGTAAAATTAAGACATGTGATAGATATTTTTAAACAGGTTATCTCATGTTTTGCAGAATTTTTTTTAAACCTGTTGATTTGTCTAAATATCCGTTATCAAAACTGCTGATTAATGGAATTAAGGCCGTACCTCGTATTATTATATAACCTATAAATAGACGCGTTTTCATTGGCTAAAAAGTATTTTTTTAGAAAAAATATCTAGCGATATTGAGCTGTTTTTTTGATATTGACCTGTTTTTTTGATATTGACCTGTTTTATATAATTGTTTTTTTTGATATTGACCTGTTTTATATAATTGTAAATTGAGGGTTATATAATAAAACAGTTATGGACTTTTCAGCTGTTATACATGATGTTGATATGCACCAAAAAATCATTATTGACCTCGGCTATCGCCTCGGTCAATAATGATTTTTTTGGTGCATATCACATCATGTATAACAGCTGAAAAGTCCATAATTGTATAATATATTGTGTTTACGTGATCAAGTTTCATTGGTCTGTCATGTACTGATTAATTATCCTTATTGTAATCGAACTCATCAGAGATATTTATAGTACAATTATTTATTCTTACTAAAATTGGTGAAAGTCGGATACAATTTACGATGATTTTGCTCATTGTCGAACTCGTCCAAGATCTTTTGTAAACAAACCGTCTACCAAAGTTGATAAAAACTAAATATAATTTGGTTGGGGTTTGCGTAAACAAACTAAAATTCTTTTTTTTTTGACGTAAGTAAGAAAAATAACTTCTCTATACATGCGTATTTTCTATAATTGTCGAACGTGTTCATCGACACGATCTTATTAAAAATTACGTTGTCCAGCCTTAATTCCAATAAAACACGTTTGAAAAAAAAAAAAATAATGAAAAATGCGATAACCTGTTTAAAATTACCTATTAAGATGTATTAGTTATTAGTATGCAAACCTTTTAAGCCGAAATTAAGGTTCACAAGTTATTTCATACCTCAGCCAACCCCGTTTTCGCTTCTTGGAGACGTAATGAACTATCCGCGTTTGAAGGCTGAAATTAACTTAATTTTCAATAACCCTTTAACGATTTCAGATATTACTGAAACGTACTTTAAAATAAACAGAAATTATATTGTAATAATCGAAGGCCGTTTACCAAAGTTATCATGTTAAAAATAATGAGTTTATAACGAAAGACTAAATACGCCGAAAGATAACCCACTATCGCATATTTGGCTAGGAGGGCTTAAAGCGCACGACTAAATAAAATAAATATATATATTCTGTTTATCGATATTAAAAATAGAGTTTTCTTAAAGAATGCCATAAACAGGTAGATCTATGTCAATATTAATGTGTACTCGAACAAAGGCGATATTCTGAAAAGAATCCATTAATAATACCAATAGTGTATCACCTAAACTACCCATCTTTTGTTCGCACATTGACTACATCTTTGCAAATTGTCGCTGTTGTATAAAACCGGTTTTATAGCAGTATATCCGCACCTGCGATATGTCACTCTATATAACCAACCTTAAGTGTGTACTGTTAATGAAATTTTAAATAACCGCTAATATATTAGAGTAAAACATTAACCGGAATAGTTAACAGACGATTGAAGCAGAGTTTGTGACTCGATTGAAAAGTCATATATTTATCTACTTTAATACTGCTTAATGTTTATACTTTTAGTAAATTTAAACAATGGACGTACTCATTAGTGATAATTACATAAGGTGCGTTTTGCTGTTATAAAGGACTAGGAAGTGTGCAAAAACGAAGTATCACTGGTAAGGGTTTCTTCTTTTGTATGTAAATATATATACAATATTTACTTCCCGTCGAGTTTCAATGATTTTATTTTACTGTAAAAACTAAAACATCCCGAATAATAAACATTTATGATGCAAAATGAACATCTTATTTTCGTATAATGGAAGGTTATATATCTGGATGACATATTGAACATTGATAACCTTTTCTTTTTAACTATGGTTAATATTATTTGTCCTAAAGAACTTCAGCTTAACAAAGCTAATATATCTGATAATAACGCTTTTTTTCCTGATTTAGATCTCTCGATTGAAAATGGTGAAATAATTAGCAAAATCTATGACAAGAGAGAAGATTTTAATTTTGACATTGTTAATTATCCCCACTTGGATGGGATGTTCCCCGAGCAACTTCTTATGGGGTGTATGTGTCTCAACTTATTCGTTTTTCAAGAGCTTGTACTCGAGTTGAGGACTTTATTCGTAATCTTTGTATAACTAAAATGCTACTCAGTCAGGGTTACCGTTACCATAAACTTCGTAAAACCTTTGCAAAGTTTTATTATCGTAACCCTGATCTTCTTTCCAAATATAAAAGTTATTTACGGACTCTTGTGCTATAAGGACTATCACAACCTGATTTCTATGGTGATGTGATTTATAAACTTCGTAAGATTTTTGGTCATGATCACTTTCATACTATCTTTATTAAACCTGTTAAAAATCTTAGCAAAAGAGGTTATGATCCTATCATTTTGCAACGTACTGCATGCTTGTTTGTGGGCCATTTTACAGTTCGCCACTATGCTTTCCTCTTTAATTCTACGATGACCGGACAGGCTGTGGATCCTACGATGACGCCTAGCAAAAGCCCATTGGGACGGTGGCGTTTGATGTTTGTCTATGATATTTTTTGTCGTGCCCTTAATGGTTTATTCTCTTGTTGCTCTGGCTTCAGTCAAGTCATTGAGTAGATTCATTGTGGCTTTCTAGGCTATTGTTTATTATATTTACACGAGCATATTTGTGTTTTACTTATATTGCCTAGTGATGCTGCCTTGTTGGTTAGAGATTAGATCATGGCGGGGATTTCTTTATTTACAATGTCCTGTTTTAATGGGATGACATTATGGTAAGTGTGAGGTTTGGTGCACCCTAGAACCGGTTTAAACCCCCAGTAGCCTACTTTGCCACTGACCGTTCCAAGGCGGTAGCCCTATTGTCAACCCTTTTGTGTTTGTGATGTCGTTTGCATTTATTATTACTTTTGCCTTCTTGTTTGTCTGTTTGCGTGTTTGTTTCTGTGTTTTGTGGTTGACTGTCCTCCTTGAGTGCTACTTTCCCTGTCCGATCTTTTTATATTTCTTTAATATCCCCAGTTTTTAAAAGTCAGTCCTCAACGTATAATATTTAAACTATTACTAAAAGTCATATTCATCCAGTCTGAACTTATCATTGTGTTGAAAAAGATTTCTTATATTTAACTTTCAGTTATTCCATTATATTCACCCGATACCAACAATTGCCACAGCCTTCCTGTGTCTCAATAAACGAATGAACCCTAAGCATATTTTCATTAGAACAGCTTTAAGGTGTCTGTCAGTACAGAAATGTAAGGTTCATAATTGTGAAAACATAAACAAAACACAAATCTTAATGCAGGAAACAGTACCATCAACTGCCCGAGCGCGATAGTTCACTCAACCTTTCAGAGAAGTAAGTGCAAACAATGAAACAAAACATCATTTTTGTTAAAATCAGAAGCACGAATCCTGTATATAAGTACGGAAAAGGGAAGTACGGAAAAGGGGTACCTTTGGAAGCAATGAACACAAACGAGAGCGAAAAGTAGCAAACTTGGTTTTATTGAATCTGTTCATAAGAGGACTTCTTATTCTTTTGTAAAACCATGCAATAACGTATGTTTTAACAAAACATGTAAAGCTACTACTACTACCGTGCTATAGCATAACTGTCTATTTGTCACAGATTTACTGAAGAGTATTTGCCAACCCAAAATTACTGTATATCTTACAGTTTGGTTGGGGTCAGTGCTTGTATTTCTATGTTTTGTTTTGGGTATGTGTTGGTATTTGTAAGTTTAATAGTGTTTGATCATCTGCGACGCTTGATGTTTTATAAAACAAACTTCTAGAAGCTTTCTTGTAGCGGCAACCAACTTACCAAAATACTGCCATCTGATTGGCTGAAACAGACACGCCAGAGAGAACTACACATACAAGAATGCACTGTTTCATAAATGATTAATTAAAAGAGGGAAACTTTAGTATTATATCGACGAACTAAACGTGGATCAAACATAGTATACCGAAAACAAATATGTCGCTTTCAAATTCGTTTTAGCACAAAGGGTCAATGCGTTTGTATATACAATCAAGCATCGACGATGATCAAGACTATACGATTAATCGTGCCGTCATCCGTGCAGTCTAAGTAACGTATCACCCGCTGGAGAGTTTTATGATGCATGGGTTTCAGAAAATATAATAATGTGTTCTTCTTTAAATAGTAAAAGTTGAAGGGTATTATACATTTTAAGTACGTATGTATATACTTAATTCTGAAACACACATGCCCGTCATATATAAACGTTAAGTTTCCAATTCCAAATCTTATCGTAGTCTTTTCTTTTCCTTAATGTTTTAAACAAGTGTATGTGTCGAAGCTATATTCTAACTAGGCAATATTTATTCAAATAAACAAACACTTTTAGTCCGGAGATTGCTTAAATTAATTATTTAAATTATCTTCGATATTTTTGTCAGAAACGTCTATGAAAATTGTGTATATCTGTTAAAACAAAAGATTAGAAAATACATCCTAAATTACATTAGTCTCGCATTATTATTTTACGTAGATCAATAGGTAAAACCTTTAGAATTTTGCTTATTCTAAAAATAAAATAATACATTCATTACGTGGTCCCGCATTACTTATATAAAAGAGGCACTACCTATATCTACGCGATTTTTAATGTAAAATATTAAATACTCAATATTACTGCATTTATATGTATACAAAGCTATTTAATGAGTATTCTAAGAAGAAACATTGTTCGTATTCCAGTTCTGTAAATTATTAATTATGATCAAAACAATATCTTAAATAAAATGCTGCCCAGCCGTTTATTCCTGCCGGAGAACTACGAGTTTTTACGATTTTCTCGGACATGCGCAATGCGATTACAAACTATTCGGCGCAGTTCCGATAGCAAACGAATCGATCGGAACTCTTCGCTAATCAGACGAGGTAGTTCCGATTGTAAACGAATAAGATCGGAAAATCTCCGCAATCGGCTTGTCTAAAACAATTACGAATATAATTACCTTTTTCATAGTCCTCTTTATAATAAAGTAAAGTTTATATCAATTGGTGGACAAAAATATATAGGTAGAGCCTCTTTAAGTGATGGGAAAGCTTACATTAGCAGGGTTTTATACCAGATATTTAGGTATAAAATCGAACAGGAAAAGCAGCATTCACGGACGACAGTCAACCACAAACCCAAAGAAACAAAGAACACATTTAAAGATGAATAAAAGGTCACATAAGACATCACAAACACACAAGGGTTGACAATAGAGCTACCGCCTTGGAACGGTCACTGGCAAAAAAGACCGCTGGGGGTTTAAACCAGGTCCTAGGGTGCACCAAACCTAACACTTACACGCCAGCCAACCCCGTTTTCGCTTTTTGGAGAAGGGGTTGGATTGGATAGAGTATGACAGTTAATACTCGGATCCCGCAATGAGAAGTCCAGACTCTATTGTGCCCATAGCGACCAGGGTTCTCCAGGCGTTTTAGTTGGCGGAGGGACTTTACAACTTAGAAATAACAACAACAACAACGGATCCCGCAATGTAAAATAATTTGAAAGACGAATATCACTTACAATAATCGATTCTTTGAAGTTCTTTGGAAGACTGATACACGATATTCCAAGTATTTGCAATAGAAGGTATATTCCAGCTGGCAATAGGAACAGAGTTGGTACTTTATCTAGAAGACCTTTATCCATGAAATACCTATGTAAAAACAAATCTATAAAAACTATACACTTTTATTTTT
>JAWPHD010019794.1:0-34243 GCA_037043455.1 Cyrtodaria siliqua | reverse complement strand
GAGGAGTAGTCGCTACAAATAAAAGTTTACGGACAGACGGACACCGCACCACGGCATAAGCTCTGCTGATCAGTCGAGCTAAAAATCATTTTCATTTCAATGAAAAGGGAGTTAATTTTAAAATTAAAAATTCAGAATGTTTTTGTTTGAGAACAACAATCTCTGTGAACACATTTTACAATTTTTTAAACAATGACAGAATAGGCAATTCTTCTCAATGCCAAATATTAAATTTGTTTAAAGCAATACGTTTGTTGAACAAAATAAGTTGTTTTTTACTATATGGGAGGTAATTCCGATACTTTGCTTAGAAAATGATAAAATCAGACATTTAGCTTTTCTAAAAGCTTCAATCAATTATATCAATGTTTATATTTTTATCTATGTCCCTAAAACTTGTGCTAAACTTTTTTTGTTCAGTTTAGTTAAGCTTATGATGAATCCAGATCAAAGAACTTGTATTCAGAGGTATGCTGAACAATGATAATTACGAGATATATGATGATAAATGGAAGCGGTATGAATATGAGATTATCACTGGCAAATAAAATACCATGCTTGTACAACTTGTATTTTTGGCACATTGTCAATACGAGGTAAAACAATCGGTTTAATAAAAGCTTGCATATATATGTTGGCACATCAGTTGGGCACAGCAGTACATGTGTCTAATCATGGATTGTCTATGCCTTATATCTGCTTCGTAGCAGAGTCAACTTTTCCCTGTTTTGTTTGCGCTCAGATCTCCTTAACCTTGCGAGTTTCTGGCACAGATGGGCTTTGGATGCGAGATTTCGCACTCTCTTTTCCAGACTAAGTGAGAACTTTACAACGGTGACATCTCCATTGAGGGTTATTTCAGTGTCTTGAATGTTTAACACGGCTAAATCTGATGTGAAGATGAGAACCCTGGCATCTGTGAACGAGGGAAAAATACACTATATTTAAGTATTCCCTGGAGTTAACAAATAGTGTGATAATGATACAGTGCATTGGGGTGTATAGAATCATTGGTAGTAAAGAATTATTTTCTGTTTAAATTCAATTTTCTCAGCTCATGTATTTTAGATTATTTTAAGATGCAGCAGTGTAATGACTTGGTGCATTTTTCTATGCAAAATGTATCACTTACTGACTGAATAAAATGTGTTCTTGAAATGTAAAATTCATACTGTCATAATAAACTGAGATATGAAGATTTGCTGTTATTAAAAAATGTAGAGACAAAAGTCAACATGTACCATAATCATCATGTAAGTTAACTTGTTAAAGTTTGGCACTTCAAGTGATGCAATGAAATTGTGTAAAAATTGGTGCAAAATAATCTATTAACAAATTCACAGTTATTGCACAATAATTTCAGAAATGTTGCTATTATACAACTAAAAGAGCAAATCTAAATCGTAACATAAAATAACTAGACATTTTCCTTTCATTTTAAATGTTGATGTTTCACCCAAGTGATTCTACACTCCCTTACCCACTGTACTTGGTTGTATCCTGCTTCTCGTAACCTTAAAACAAGGTCCAAATTTGGTTCCTTTTTTCTTGCTTAATTATGAACATACAAATTTTTAAACAAGAGAAGCACCAACAGTGGTGCATATAGAGGATCTTACATTCGTTCTCATTCATTATTGAATTTATTAAACGAGTTGGCAAAATGATATAATGCGGGGTTTTTGCCGAGCATTATATCATTTTTGCTAACGAGTTCAATAAATTCAATAATGGAACCTCGCATTATATCATTTTGCCAACTCGTTTAATAAATTCAATAATGAATGAGAACGAATGTTAGATTCTATTTATTACAAAACTTATGTCACATTACGTCAGAAAACGTACATTAACGCGACGTCCATGACGTCATTAACGTTATGTTATACCACTAGTGGAAAATCGAAAATACTGAATGGTGTTATTACACTCCCACACCACATGTTATGTGATTTTAAAAAGTTAAATGTAAGGCATAAGTTTCAAACACAATGAAGTGACTAAGGAGGTATAAAGGAGATTTAGTATCTATTATTTTGCATAGTTACCCGGTAGTGCATTTGTTTCTGAGACAGTATAGTACATCATATATCTGCGAACTAGACATATATTGTAAGGAATACTTGCCCTGAGGCTGGGAAAGTTGATTTTACAAATATTTCCAAAAACCTGTTTTGAAACAGTCTATAGCCCTGAGACCGCTTTCTAATTAAATAAGGCATTAATTTTACAATTAAAAATCATCTCAGAGCAGATTGTGTATCTTAGAATTAAACAAACAAAATGAGGTGCACTGTTGTGCCAGCGCCTGAAAAAAAATCCTGGGGAGAACCCTGCATTAACCTAGGTATGAATTAACCTGGGGATACATTAGCCGATGGAAACATTAACCTAGGGCATACATTAAACTCAGGTATACACTTTTAAAAGCACACTGCCCTACACTTACCTTTAGCTTGTAATACAGGACATGAACAGTGGTCTCCCATAATGTAGGTGACGAAGGCGCCCATGACCCGCTTCTTGTGGCGGATATCTGCTTTAATCTTGATGGGAAATTGGCCCGATCTCCCGACTATTGCCTTGTACACTGTGGAGATATGTAACTAATGTATATCATACTATCGCCCGACTCTTGCCTTGTACACTGTGGAGATATGTAACTAATGTATATCATAGTATCGCCCGACTATTGCCTTGTACACTGTGGAGATATGTAACTTATGTATATCATACTATCGCCGACTATTGCCTTGTACACTGTGGAGATATGTAACTTATGTATATCATACTATCGCCCGACTCTTGCCTTGTACACTGTGGAGATATGTAACTTATGTATATCATACTATCGCCCGACTATTGCCTTGTACACTGTGGAGATATGTAACTAATGCATATCATAGTATCGCCCGACTCTTGCCTGTATATCATACTATCGCCCGACTCTTGCCTGTATATCATACTATCGCCCGACTCTTGCCTGTATATCATACTATCGCCCGACTCTTGCCTGTATATCATAGTATTGCCCGACTCTTGCCTGTATATCAAACTATCGCCCGACTCTTGCCTGTATATCATACTATCGCCCGACTCTTGCCTGTATATCATAGTATCGCCCGACTATTGCCTTGTACACTGTGGATATGTAACAAATGTATATCATAGTATCGCCCGACTATTGTGGATATGGATATGACATATCAAAAATCACATACTTTATATGAAGGTGAGGGATGTTACTTGTGTTACTTGTGGTATATGATATGATAGGAAACATCACATATGATTTATAACATCCTGAAGTCAGCAGGACATCATAGTGAACCCTAATTCTAATATTGGACAATTGTCTTATTACACAAGAGGGCCAAGATGGCCCTAAATCGATCACCTGAGTACTGGCCCATTATCGAACTTCTTCGAAATCTTATGGTCATATACAATCTGTGCAAGTTTGGTTAAGATTGTTCAAGAAATGTGGCCTCTGTTGTGTTAACAACAATGATACAAAGACACTGAAAACATCTGGTAAAGATTAAATACAAAATGAAGGCGCTAGATTTTAATCCCTGGGGCAGGGCAAAATGTGACCCCAGGGCTACATGTCATATATAACAGCTTGTGGTTTCAGAGAAGATTTGAGCTTGTGGTTTCAGAGAAGAGGATTTTTTAAGTGTTTCCCTATACAAGTCTATGTAAAGCATGTGACTCCATGGTCACCATTTGAATAAACTTGGTAAAGGACCATAAGCTTATAGTAAATGCAAAATATAAACCTCTGGCTCTTGTAGGTTCAGAGAAGATTTTTTTATTTTCCTATGTAAAACTGTGACACCTGGGATGGGGCCAAATTTGACCCGAGGGTCACAATTTAAACAAACTTGGTCAAGGACCATAAGCTGATGCTATTTGTAATATATGAGAGCTCTGTGCCTTGTGGTTTCAGAAAAAAAGATCTTTTGAAGTTTTTTCCTATATAAGTCTATGAAAAACATGCAAAATCTCAATATACAAACTCTGGACCCCTGGCGCACGGCCATTTTTGACCCCGGGGACTTCATTTGAACAAACTTGATAGTCTAGGCATTGGCTATCATTTTAAAAGAAAAACTGTCAAAATCTGTCTTAAGGTTTTGACCATATATGGTAATGGTGGCCATCTTGGATGTTGTGCTGACCTAATTTTAAACAAGAGGCCCAAGTGAGCCTGTAGACGCTCTACTGGTATAATGTGATTCAAAACATAAACATGATAGAGGCCAACCCAAGAAACATGTTTCCTATATATAAGTCTATGTAAAATTTGGGTTATCGTGTTGGCCATTTTGAATATTTGACAACGAAAATCACAAACTTGATAGAGGCCAACAACAGGAACATGTATAAGATATTTAACTAGAATGACATAAGTGGTAATATGTCGTTTGATAAATGTCCTTAAATTTGCCCTAAGTTTAGCCATGGTGGCCATCATGGATGACTGGAGGCTCCAAAAACACAAATCTGAGGGGGACTAACCCAAAGATCATTGTGATTAAGTTTCATCAAAATCCTTCAAGCGGTTTCAAACAGAGAAGATATGTCATTTTGAACGTTTTCCTATATAAGTCTATGTAAACTTTGGGTCGATGTGGCAGCCATTTTGATCATTCCACGATAAAGAAAAACACCTTGATAGAGGCCAACCCAAGGAACATGTTTATGGTATTTCACAAGAATGGAATAAGTGGTTTCGGAGATGTCGCTTGAAATTTCCTTAAATTTGACCCAATTTTAGCCATGGTGGCCATCTTGGATGACTGGCGGCCGCGAAAAACACAAATCTGAGTGGGGCTATCCTAAAGATTATTGTAATGAAGTTTCATCAAAATCCTTCGAGCTGTTTCGAAGAAGATGTCATTTTTAGCCTTTTCCTATATAACTCTATGTAAATTTTGGGTCGCCGTGGCGCCCATTTTGATTATTCGACGATAACGAAAAACACAAACTTAATAGAGGCCAACCCAAGGAACATGTATATGATATTTCAGTAGAATGTAATCAGTGATTTTGGAGGAGATGTTGTTTGAAATTTACTTAAATTGGGCCGCGGAAAACACAAATCTGAGAGAGACTATCCCAAATATCATTGTGCTTAAGTTTCATCAAAATCTTTCAGGCGGTTTCAGGGAAGATGTAATTTTTAACCTTTTCCTATATAACACTATGTAAACTTTAGGCGCGACAATTCTGACTATTTGACGATAACGAAAAACACAAACTTGATAGAGGCTAACCCAAGGAACATGTATATGATATTTCACAAGAATGGAACAATAATGATTATCAGAATCCTCGTATTAAATAATCGCATTTAAATTTATCAACTTGCATTTTTAGTTCTCTTGGTACTTTGATTCATTAATAAGTACAAAAGTTATCCCCCTTGATCACTCTTAAAGAGAGATAAACAATCGAAAGTGCGCCCTCTTGTGACGGTTTGTTGATCAAGAAAAAAGCTAAGCTACAATTCAGAAGTTTAAATCTACGAAATCTACGGTTTGTCTTACTCATCCACCATCACACGGTACAATTATGCCAGGAAAAAGACCGGCAAGGCGGGGTACAGCTGCAAGAGCTCCCGGTATAAAGCATAGGAGAGTATTATTGGCACCACAACAGGGCAGCAGTGGATCTTTGACCACCCCCATGCAGAAACAAGCGGCGGCCAGGCATAGTGCTTGGAAAACGGCTGCACAAAATAAGCCGTCGGCAACACACTAAGCAGAAGCCTCAGATCGTTGACATGGAAAGCGGAAGCGATCGCTCAGGTAATGATAGTGACGATTTAGTGGGCGACGTCAATGATATGTTCCAAAACGTAACAACATTAAAATTCCCAGATGCATTTGGTTTTGATAAAACACCAGAGCTACAGCACTAGCGGATCCAGGGGGGGCGCACCCGGCGCGCGCCCCCCCTAAAAATTCCGAATCATACATGTATGTCCATGTTACTGTAGATATAATATCAAACAATTTCGATGCACGCCCTCAGTATTAAAAAATTTCTCGCTCGCTTCACTCGCACTACGCATAATGACTAATGAGTGGTTTAATTAACACATTGTTAAATCCTTTTATTTGAAAACGAACTTTTTTTATTCATACATGTCCATGTTACTGTAGATAAAATATCAAACAATTTCGATGCACGCCCTCAGTATAAAAAAATGTCTCGCTCGCTTCGCTCGCTCTACGCATAATGACTAATGAGTAGTTTAATTAACACATTGTTAAATCCTTTTATTTGAAAACGGACTTTTTTTATTCATACATGTATGTCCATGTTACTGTAGATAAAATATCAAACAATTTCGATGCACGCCCTCAGTATTTATTTATTTTCGCTCGCTTCGCTCGCTTGACGCATAATGCGTATGAGTGGTTTAATTAACAAATTGTTAAAACCTTTTATTTTAAAACGGACTTTTTTATTCATACATGTATGTTCATGTTACTGTAGATAAAATATCAAACAATTTCGATGCACGCCCTCAGTATAAAAAAAATTCTCGCTCGCTTCGCTCGCTCTACGAATAAAGACTAATGAGTGGTTTAATTAACACATTGTTAAATCCTTTTATTTGAAAACGGACTTTTTTTTATACATACATGTATGTCCATGTTACTGTAGATAAAATATCAAACAATTTCGATGCACGCCCTCAGTATAATTGTTTTTATTCGCTCGCTCAACGCATAATGGCTAATGAGTGGTTTAATTAACACATTGTTAAATCCTTTTATTTGAAAACGGACTTTTTTTATTCATACATGTATGTCCATGTTACTGTAGATAAAATATCAAACAATTTCGATGCACGCCCTCAGTATAACAATTTTTTTTCGCTCGCTTCGCTCGCTCGACGCATAATGGCTAATGAGTCGTTTAATTAACACATTGATAATTCATTTTATTTGAAAATGGACTTTTTTACCCAATCAATGCACTACCGCAACCGTTTTAGGAGGCTAGAAACGGACCCGAAAATTTACCAAAATCTTACGCCCCCCCTAACCTGAAATCCTGGATCCGCCCCTGTACAGGGTAGCGTATTCGATCCAGTTGGCATTCACGTACCTCTTAAAGTTAAAGAAAAAATTAAGGAAGGTGGGTTTGTGGATTTCCCAATGTTGCTTAAATCGGCTGGAGAAATTAAAGGTTATAGTGAGCACAGTGATCCCGGGGAAATCCAGATAACAAATGGGTTGATTTACTTTGAAAAGGTAATCTCGGAGCCCCCTCTTAAAATCGAGAAGTGGACTTCTGCTTTCATGGTCTACATGAGTGTCCTGCTGGAAAAGCACAGGACACGTGGGCAAGAATTACTCAAATACATGAGGGACATACGATTAGCGGCGAGTCGGTCAGACGGGTGGATTAAATATGACAAGCAATTTCGTCTTAATAAAGTCAGGGACCCCCATTCATCTTGGGGTGTTATCAATACTGAATACTGGCTACTCTACGTTAACAGCGGTTCTGAGTCTAGACCAACATTTAATAAATATTCAGGTCATTTCACCCCGAAACATTTTGAGGGCATCCATAAGCCAATTTTTCACAGTGGGCCGAAAACAAGCAGCAAGGCCAACTTCAAATTGCTGCAATTACTTCAATAATGGATCTGAATGCCCATTCTTCCCTCGTTGCAGATTCAACCATGCCTGTTCAAATTGTGGAGGGAAACATAGTAAAGTCAGCTGTAGGGTCGGCCAAAGTAAGGGAGGATATTAGTCCACTCACACAATTTTCGGCAGTAAACATTAATAGATACACACTTGGGAATACACCCCTTGTGTTAGACAAACTTATATTCTACCTTGATTTGTATCCTAACAGAAGTGCAGCATCGGACCTCATAATGGGGTTAGCATCAGGTCGGCCATCTTGGATGACTGTTGGCCGTGAAAAACACACATCTGAGAGGGACTATCCCAAATATCATTGTGCTTAAGTTTCATCAAAATCTTTCAGGCGGTTTCAGAGAAGATGTAATTTTTAACCTTTTCCTACATGTATATAACTCTATGTAAACTTTGGGTCGCCGTGGTGGCCATGTTTATTATTTAACGATAATAAAAAACACAAAATTTGATAGAGGCCAACCCAAGGAATATGTATATGATATTTCAGTTGAATGGAATAAGTGGTTTCGGAGGAGATGTCGTTTGAAATTTCCTTAAATTTGACCTAGTTTAGCCATGACGGCCATCTTGGATGACTGGCGGCCACCAAAAACAAAAACCTGAGAGGGGCCCTCCCAAGTAACATTGTGATGAAGTTTCATCAAAATCCTTCAAGTGGTTTCAGAGGAGATGTCGACTTCATAAAATTGCTAACAGACAGACGGACGAAAAGTGATCGTATAAGCCCCCATGGCCTTTGGTCAGTAGAGCTAAAAAGCATTCACCTAAGGATCATCCATGTGAAGTTTGGTCAAAATTGGCCTATAGCGGTTTCTGAAGAGAAGTCGTTTCAAACAAAAGTTAACGACGGACGGACGGACGGACGGACGACAGATGATCCCAATAGATCACCTTAAGCCTTCGGCTCAGGTGATCTAAAAATACATGAATGTACCAAATGTATTAAATTCCTTCCGAAGTTACAGACCGACAAGATATCCCTCATCCACATATCCCTCATCCACATATCCCTCATCTACATATCCCTCATCTACATATCCCTCATCCACATATCCCTCATCCACATATCCCTCATCCACATATCCCTCATCCACATATCCCTCATCTACATATCTACATATCCCTCATCTACATATCCCTCATCCACATATCCCTCATCTACATATCCCTCATCTACATATCCCTCATCTACATATCCCTCATCTACATATCCCTCATCTACATATCCCTCATCCACATATCCCTCATCCACATATCCCTCATCCACATATCCCTCATCTACATATCCCTCATCTACACCTCATCTACATATCCCTCATCTACATATCCCTCATCTACATATCCCTCATCCACATATCCCTCATCCACATATCCCTCATCTACATATCCCTCATCTACATATCCCTCATCTAATCTACATATCCCTCATCTACATATCCCTCATCCACATATCCCTCATCTACATATCCCTCATCTACATATCCCTCATCCACATATCCCTCATCCACATATCCCTCATCCACATATCCCTCATCTACATATCCCTCATCCACATATCCCTCATCCACATATCCCTCATCCACATATCCCTCATCCACGTATCCCTCATCCACATATCCCTCATCCACATATCCCTCATCCACATATCCCTCATCCACATATCCCTCATCCACATATCCCTCATCTACATATCCCTCATCCACATATCCCTCATCCACATATCCCTCATCCACATATCCCTCATCTACATATCCCTCATCCACATATCCCTCATCTACATATCCCTCATCCACATATATCCACATATCCCTCATCCACATATCCCTCATCCACATATCCCTCATCCACATATCCCTCATCTACATATCCCTCATCCACATATCCCTCATCTACATATCCCTCATCCACATATCCCTCATCCACATATCCCTCATCTACATATCCCTATAACCGCAAAACATTTTGGTTGGGTAATAAAATAATGTACCTGCTTCTGAATTACAGGTCAGTATTTCAAACGTTTCATCCTTTGTAAAAGTAACTGGACAGGATGGGCAGCTCTGAAAAACAAAAAAACAAAAATTAAAACTGTTGTAAAGTGTTTTGCTTGAACTAGAAGACAGATGACTATACCATACAGATGACTACACCATATAGATGACTATCATACAGATGACTTTACAATACAGATGACTACCATACAGATGACGACTACCATACATATATACAGATGACTACCATACAGATGACTACCATACAGATGCCTGTACCATACAGATGCCTGTACCATACAGATGACTACCATACAGATTGCTATACCATACAGATGACTACCATACAGATGGCTATATCATACAGATGACTGACTACCAGACAGATGACTAGACCATACAGATGACTAACAGAAAGATGACTACACCATACACATGACTATACCATACAGATGACTATAGAATAGTCTCTGAACTGAAAGGCTACAGCAAACTTTCAAATTATACTGAACCAAACAGCTAACGCACCAGTAGACAATACTGAACCATACAGCTAACGCACCAGTAGACAATACTGAACCAAACAGCTAACGCACCAGTAGACAATACTGAACCAAACAGCTAACGCACCAGTAGACAATACTGAACCAAACAGCTAATGCACCAGTAGACATATACTGAACCAAACAGCTAACGCACCAGTAGACATATACTGAACCAAGCAGCTAACGCACCAGTAGACAATACTGAACCATACAGCTAACGCACCAGTAGACAATACTGAACCAAACAGCTAACGCACCAGTAGACAATACTGAACCAAACAGCTAACGCACCAGTAGACAATACTGAACCAAACAGCTAACGCACCAGTAGACAATACTGAACCAAACAGCTAACGCACATGTAGACAATACTGAACCAAACAGCTAACGCACCAGTAGACAATACTGAACCAAACAGCTAACGCACCAGTAGACAATACTGAACCAAACAGCTAACGCACCAGTAGACAATACTGAACCAAACAGCTAACGCACCAGTAGACAATACTGAACCATACAGCTAACGCACCAGTAGACAATACTGAACCAAGCAGCTAACGCACCAGTAGACAATACTGAACCATACAGCTAACGCACCAGTAGACAATACTGAACCAAACAGCTAACGCACCAGTAGACAATACTGAACCAAACAGCTAACGCACCAGTAGACAATACTGAACCAAACAGCTAACGCACCAGTAGACAATACCTTGTATATACTGAACAAAACAGCTAACGCACCAGTAGACATATACTGAACCAAACAGCTAATGCACCAGTAGTCATATACTGAACCAAACAGCTAAGGCACCAATAGACATATACTGAACCAAACAGCTAACACACCAGTAGACATATACTGAACCAAACAGCTAACGCACCAGTAAACAAAACTGAACCCAACAGCTAACTCACCAGTAGACATATACTGAACCAAACAGCTAATGCACCAGTAGACATATGCTGAACCAAACAGCTAACGCACCAGTAGACAATACTGAACCAAACAGCTAATGCACCAGTAGACATATACTGAACCAAATAGCTAACGCACCAGTAGACATATACTGAACCAAACAGCTAACGCACCAGTAGACATATACTGAACCAAACAGCTAACACACCAGTAGACATATACTGAACCAAACAGCTAACGCACCAGTAGACAATACTGAACCAAACAGCTAACGCACCAGTAGACAATACTGAACCAAACAGCTAACGCACCAGTAGACATATACTGAACCAAACAGCTAACGCACCAGTAGACAATACTGAACCAAACAGCTAATGCACCAGTAGACAATACTGAACCATACAGCTAATGCACCAGTAGACAATACTGAATCAAACAGCTAACACACCAGTAGACATATACTGAACCAAACAGCTAACGCACCAGTAGACATATACTGAACCAAACAGCTAACGCACCAGTAGACAATACTGAACCAAACAGCTAACACACCAGTAGACAATACTGAACCAAACAGCTAACACACCAGTAGACAATACTGAACCAAACAGCTAACGCACCAGTAGACAATACTGAACCAAACAGCTAACACACCAGTAGACAATACTGAACCAAACAGCTAACGCACCAGTAGACATATACTGAACCAAACAGCTAACGCACCAGTAGACAATACTGAACCAAACAGCTAACGCACCAGTAGACAATACTGAACCAAACAGCTAACGCACCAGTAGACAATACTGAACCAAACAGCTAACGCACCAGTAGACAATACTGAACCATACAGCTAATGCACCAGTAGACAATACTGAACCAAACAGCTAACGCACCAGTAGACATATACTGAACCAAACAGCTAACGCACCAGTAGACATATACTGAACCAAACAGCTAACGCACCAGTAGACATATACTGAACCAAACAGCTAACGCACCAGTAGACATATACTGAACCAAACAGCTAACGCACCAGTAGACAATACTGAACCAAACAGCTAACGCACCAGTAGACAATACTGAACCAAACAGCTAACGCACCAGTAGACAATACTGAACCAAACAGCTAACGCACCAGTAGACATATACTGAACCAAACAGCGAACGCACCAGTAGACAATACTGAACCAAACAGCTAACGCACCAGTAGACATATACTGAACCAAACAGCTAACGCACCAGTAGACAATACTGAACCAAACAGCTAACGCACCAGTAGACATATACTGAACCAAACAGCGAACGCACCAGTAGACAATACTGAACCAAACAGCTAACGCACCAGTAGACATATACTGAACCAAACAGCTAATGCACCAGTAGACAATACTGAACCAAACAGCTAACGCACCAGTAGACAATACTGAACCAAACAGCTAATGCACCAGTAGACAATACTGAACCAAACAGCTAACACACCAGCAGACAATACTGAACCAAACAGCTAACGCACCAGTAGACAATATTAGTTATTAGGAATCTTGACAGGGGACATGGGCTCACATTCCCTGCCTGGAAATTATATTCACCCGAGCCGTTAGGCGAGGGGGAATATATATTTCCAGGCAGGGAATGTGAGCCCATGTTCCCTGTCAAGAATCCTAATAACGAGTTTGTCATACTTCAACGTTGTAACCATTTATTTAAGAAAAAAAAGCCAAACACACGATTTCATTTTTATTGCGCCAATTTCTCCGTAACGTGCCTCAAACTAGACGTTGTTTACTTTCGTGACGTCATCGCTCAAACGTCGTTAAATTTAGCGGATTTTTTAATAAAATAAACGTATTTTGTCACTATGTTAATGTTTTATTATTCGAAAATTGCCAAAAAAAATACACTAACGATTATTTCAGACTTTTACACATAGTGGAAAGCGCAGAAAAGCGATAGGAAGGAAACATCGGCGGTTTTCAAAACAAATCGGCAACGTCTATCGGCGCCATTTTGTTTTTGTGTATTTGAGTAATGGGGTTCGTCCTATGTTCACGTCTCGAGACATAGACATGGGCTCATGTCTACGGCGCATTGACCAATGAAATCCTGAGAATTTTCTTTGCAGTATGACAATACCTTGTATATACTGAACCAAATAGCTATCGCACAAATAGACATATACTGAACCAAACAGCTAACACACCAGTAGACATATACTGAACCAAACAGCTAACGCACCAGTAGACATATACTGAACCAAACAGCTAAACACCAGTGGACATATACTGAACCAAACAGCTAACGCACCAGTAGGCAATACTGAACCAAACAGCTAATGCACCAGTAGACATATACTGAACCAAACAGCTAACGCACCAGTAGACATATACTGAACCAAGCAGCTAACGCACCAGTAGACAATACTGAACCAAACAGCTAAAGCACTAGTAGACAATACTGAACCAAACAGCTAACGCATCAGTAGACAATACTGAACCAAACAGCTAACGCACCAGTAGACAATACTGAACCAAACAGCTAACGCACCAGTAGACAATACTGAACCAAACAGCTAACGCACCAGTAGACAATACTGAACCATACAGCTAACGCACCAGTAGACAATACTGAACCAAGCAGCTAACGCACCAGTAGACAATACTGAACCAAACAGCTAACGCACCAGTAGACATATACTGAACCAAGCAGCTAACGCACCAGTAGACAATACTGAACCAAACAGCTAACGCACCAGTAGACAATACTGAACCAAACAGCTAACGCACCAGTAGACATATACTGAACCAAACAGCGAACGCACCAGTAGACATATACTGAACCAAACAGCTAACGCACCAGTAGACATATACTGAACCAAACAGCTAACGCACCAGTAGACATATACTGAACCAAACAGCGAACGCACCAGTAGACATATACTGAACCAAACAGCTAACGCACCAGTAGACATATACTGAACCAAACAGCTAACGCACCAGTAGACAATACTGAACCAAACAGCTAATGCACCAGTAGACAATACTGAACCAAACAGCTAACGCACCAGTAGACAATACTGAACCAAACAGCTAATGCACCAGTAGACAATACTGAACCAAACAGCTAATGCACCAGTAGACAATACTGAACCAAACAGCTAACGCACCAGTAGACATATACTGAACCAAACAGCTAACGCACCAGTAGACAATACTTTTAATGTAATAACCTATTATATGCCGACTGGTACAGGTGATTTGAATGATTTTTTTAATTTACAGTCGCTATTGACAAGATATTTGTCTCGTTCAGAATGAAATTTGTTTTGATTTATTGATTGTTATTATTGAGATATTAAAGGTATTGTCTACTGGTGCGTTAGCTGTTTGATTCAGTATAGATTCAAGATTTTAAAATTGATCAACAACAAATATTATTTGTTACATATATGAAATACTCAAATGTGAATCAAGTAACAGTGGAGTCATGTAGCACTCAGTTCTGGGAAGACCTGGAAACATCAAATACCAAAACTACAGAAAACCATGACCAGTAGAAGCTCACCATTTGTTCAACATGTTTTGGAGTATCAACTCTACACTGTACAACATTGCAGTCCAAGCCTTCATTGTCCAATGGAATCTCTTCCTTAGTGCCACATGTCGTCTTAATTTCATAAGTTGCTGTCACTGCGAAGTCTAGAAGTTTAAATATATACAGAATTGGTAAGATGCTGTCACTATATCGTCGGAAAGTTAAAAAATACTACATGGTGAGTACATGTATAAACACAGTATAAGACACTGCCTAATTATTAGGTACATTAAACTGCGAAGTCTATTACTGCTTATTTTAGTACAGAACGAGATGTATGGCGTTATACGCAGCTTTTAATCCTATTGTCGCCAAATTTCAAATGTTGTCTGCTTAAATTTGAATCATACCTTCCAATTATATTTTATATATAATGTGTTTGGAAAACTTTCTTGCTGAGTGGTGAACATTGTACACCCTGATCACCATTATGAGCATGCTGATCTGGGTTTACACTGGTCGTAAAAATCAATGTTTTCGACTGCAGCAGCCAGAGTTAAAAATCTTTCAGTCATATTATGACTGTGTTTACTTGTAGCAATGAGCTTGATGCTCAACTTTATAGTGCTGTCATATGATACCCCACCCAGTAACAATATACGGACACCAACTTCAAACAAGAGAACTATTTCCATTTTTATGAAGTCTTTGGTGTGTCTCGGCCCGAGATCAACCCCACACCTCTAGCATGCGAGGTTCCAGATTGACCCAACGACCTCTCGCATGCAAGGTGCCAGACTGACCCCATGACCTCTCACATGTAAAGTGCCAGGCTGACCAGTCTTTGGTGTGTCTCGGCCAGAGATCAACCCCACACCTCTCGCATGCGAGGTTCCAGATTAACCCCATGACCTCTTGCATGCAAGGTGCCAAACTCCACGACCTCTCGCATGCAAGGTGCCAGACTCCATGACCTCTCATAAGCAAGGTGCCAGATTGACCCCACGACCTCTCGCATGCAAGGTGCCAGGCTGACTCCACAACCTCTTGCATGTGAAGTGGGTGCTCTACCATAAAGCCACCATCGCTTTGGACTCTTAACAGAGTTGATAACAGATCTACATGGTACAGGAAGCAGTCAAGGATTCTGTTAATCTCTGGCTCCAGAATAAATAATTCCATGTGAGTCATATCTACACAATAATGGTACACTTTTCAAAACTATAATATTTATTAAAGAGACTTACTAGTTTCATAGTAATCGTAGACTCTGACCATGGCAGGTTTGGGGTTCATCTCAATTTCCTGCTCTACCTCCAGATTTACACAGACCCGTGACCGCGTGAACTGAATAACAAGATGTGTAAACAAGATAAAAACAAGAGTCAAGTTGACCAAGGTCTCGGCCAAAATATTTTTTAACAAATGAAATGTTGTAAGAAAGAACTTATGTAAGCCAAAAACATAAACCAAAAATTACATATCTGATAAAAGAAAAAAATCAGAATGGCAATATTCAACAACTTCAAATCTTATATTTTGATGATTCTGATGTGTGGATTTCAAAATCTAACTTAGCCCTTTTTTTTTTAATAACTTGGTTTACGGATTTTTTCTGGAAAAATTACGTCAGGAGGTCGAAATAAAAATAAAAATAAAATTACTCGGGGGAAATTGAGAGAAAAAATTACAAGCAAAATGTTGACGTTTTAAGTCAAAAAGGGGGAGAGAATCAAAAATCGAACATCACTTTTCGTAGATCCCTATCGAAATCCATGTTTAATAGCATACTTTAGATAACCGAGCATGTATTACTTGAATGAATGACAACAAATGAAGGATACAACAAACGAATATAGCGGGAAAAACTTGCACGGAATTCTAGTCCTTGACACGAGTGGAAAAAATAAAAAAAAATAAAAAAAAAAATAAATAAATAAATAAAAAAAAAAAAGTGAAAAGTACAAAAAAAAATTCTTCCAAAACGGGAAAATTAGACTCGGCGGATCCGTAAACCAAGTTATTAAAAAAAAAGGGCCTTAGGCAAAATGTTGTGTGTTTAAAAACGTAGACTGAGTCTAAAATGTATATAATGAAAACTGCAACAATAAATGTCCTAAAACCTTTCAGAAATTATTTTTTACTATAGTTTCAGAGGCATCCCCATCTTGAATTCTTAAATGTGGATCTGAAAATGGAACTTAGACAAAAAAAAATGTTCATAAAGAAATCTGCTAAGTTTGAAATGGTTATGTTCATAAAACTTCTGGAAATCTTTCAGAATGTCATCTTGTGGTGGCCATTTTGGATTTTTACCCACGGATCTCATTATCTCAAAATGAAACTCTGGAAAGTTTTTTATGAAGATGCATGCCATTTTGAAAAGCATACATTCAATTTTCACATATGAAAAACTTTGTGCTACACTATAATGGACTAATACTTTGTCAGACATACCCTGGTATTTGCAGCACAACAATGTTTAGATATGGTGACCAAAACACATTCATGGATGGTTTCAAATAAATTTTGTAATCATGTAAATCGTGTAATCAAGAACACTGCGATCTAATACTCTGTGAACACACAATTGCATATCTGTTTATTATTAAAAATTATGTATGAGACTCAGAGTTATAAAACAAAGAACTCACCCCATCAAAGTATAGTTCCACGTAGTTCTTGTCAACCTCGTACTTCTGGATTTTGCCCTTCTTCGTCAACTAGCAAGAGAAAATGTTTTGAGGTAGTTTAAGGGCCTCTTCTCTCCAAACAGGAATGGCATTATAAGCGGTAGAAAACACCAATTCTATATACTGTGTTGTTGTATGTATAGTACATTCATAGGTTTTAATGGATTGTTGGTGAACATCTCCCAACTTTAGAATCTATGTATAAACTTTGTGAGCAACTATCACTGGAAACAGCTGTACCCTTTATTAAACAGTTTATTAAACAGACAAAAACTTACATGTCTTGAGACCTCACCTTTGCTGGTGATTTTTCAAGTGGGCAGCTATTTCTTTATATGAACATTATCCTACTGTATTATCCATACTTGAGTCAAAGTTGCAGAAAATCATTAATATGTGATATTTTAACATTGGTGTCAATGGGGAAAATAATTGGTGGTTTCATACCTTGAGAATGCAAAGAGTACAGTGTATCCTTAAAATCAGAATTGAAAATATGCCAATGTAATATTCTGAAATTTTAAATTATGTCAAATTCAAATAGTAAATAATGCCATACAGTAGAGTTTACTCACCGTGTCAAGGGATGAAGTGACCGGTGTCCAGCCTGTGGGCATTTTGACCTCGACTATGGCCATGTTGGATGCACCACCAGCCTTCAGGTAACTGCAGGTGAGAAAATGTTACATGTTTACTTTGAAAGACCTTTAATTTGAAATGTATGATATATATTTATATGTTTGTGTGGTTCCAGTTTCCACGACCACCCGGTTTTTAAGGGCCAACCCTAAACATTTTATGCTAAAAAAAAATAATTAACTTATGTTTTCTATCTGTTCTGTACCAGATATAGTTTATTAGTTTTTAAGAGTATTGAGTGGAACCTCACATACAATTTTATTTGGCCTTATATTGTAGACCTTCTTTGTATATACATTCAGGAAGTTTTCATACTGGAAAATCCACGGTCACGGTCACATTGTAAATTTCCCCTGAGCAGAAGTGCTAGGTCTATTGTAATTGTTCATGCACTGCAAGGGATTTTTCTGCACTCAGATGGTTCTTATTGACCAATCGCTCTATGAAATTGACAATTCCGACTGTGTCACACTCTTGAACGGCCACGTGTGCCTGAAAATGAATTTACCTGTTTAATGCAGAAATATATCAAAAATAATTTTCTACAGTTTTTACGTCTGCTTCATATGTGGTGTCTACAGTGGCCAGTGGATAGTGCGTTCAACTCTGAATACAGAGAAGATGGGTTCCAGCCTCACTGATCCCACTGGGTAACTTTGGTGTGTCCTTCGGCAAGACACGTATCCCAGCCTCGCCAATCAGAAGGGGATTTAAACCAGGCAGGCCATGTATGGTGAATCTTTCTTCCAATCATGTTTTTTAACAATAACAATCTATTTGATAGTAAAGTAGGGCAGGGTTCTCTAAATCCTACTTATACTTCCGCTCTTGCTTGGGTGGCCCGAAACAACCTATACCGTGTTGAGACATTAGGGAATAATTTGACTCAATTCAAAGTACATATATGAACCCATAAACTGAAACAAACAAAATGCGTGTATATTTAGTGGTAAATCTTACCTGGCACAGACTTCAAGTATCCTGAATGCGCAGTTCTTATATTTAGAACTTGACCTGAATACATGTACATCTACGTCAAAGGCTGGCCCATCCTCCTCCTCCTTGTAGACATTATACTTCATGCTCACCTGGACAGAATCGGGAGGAAACATTTATCAACATCATGCTTCAATATATTTTTCATTTGCAAATTGACTTCTACAAAGAACAGTGCCTTTAAAAAAAAAGTAGTTTATATACATGTACAAACCAAATCTGGTTGACAGTACTGAAGAATAAAGAATAAACTTTATTTATTGTACATCAATTATGAAACATGCTCTACAGCTTATACAAATCTCTCTCAATGGGGCCGATTACAGAGTTACACACCCAGTTGCATTCACATTTCGTGGTCCGAGTATTAACTTTCATACCCTCATCTAACCCCAAGCTTCTCCAAGAAACAAAAATGGTTTGGCTGGAGTATGAAATATAACCTTAATTTCGGCTTAAAATGTTTGCATATCATAAAATTAAAACATTTAATAGGTAATGTTTAACATTTTATCGCATTTGTTTCAGTAAAAAAGTTTTTGACGTGTTTTATTGTCGAAATATCCGTTATAAAATCCCGCTAGTATAAGCTTTGCAATCACTTAATGGAATTAAGGCAGGACCACGTAATGAGTACCCCAAATAAATTCAGAACGAATTCAGAATGAACGCTGAATGAATGCAGCATGAACATTGTATGATCTATATTTTAAAAATGCATTTGTGATCGTTTCATTCGTTGCATTCATTTTCAGTGTTTATTGTTTAAAAAAATGAACGATGAATGCATTTTTTAAAATGATAAATGCTGAAAACGAACGAAACAAACGCAAATGCATTTCGTTATTTCTGATAACTTCTAGTATTATCCTTTCGAGTTGATATTTAAAGTTTTGATTTAAACGAAGTGCATTTTTCAGTATTTTAATATAAATAATTACAATGTGTAAATGTTGTTTTAGAACCGCTGAAGCATGATTACAAATTTAATTTTTACTGATTCAAAATGAGAAATATTTTATTTATTGTGTAGCACAAAATTTAAATTATTTCAATATAAAACCAAAATGATGCTGATAAAAAACAGCCGGTATATCGTTATATATGGTTATGTATAATACATTTGAACCATTCTTGAATATGATCACATAAACATAAGTAGCTGACTCGTGATAAAAATTGCTAGACTAGATACCATGCGTGATTTAATCTTGAGAGATGTTGCGATTGGTAAACGCTGAACTAACGAACGCAAATGCATTTTCTCCGTTTGTGCATTTTAAAGCTCACATTCTTTTGCGTTCATGCCGTGCATTTAAATGAAGGCATATTTTCATTTACAAACGCAGAGTTCATCGAAAAACGCAAATGATTTGCATTTTTAAAAAACGCATTTAAACAAGAGGTCAATGACCTTGAAGCTCTACTGATCGATTTTGATTTCAGGAAGTAGTCGCTACAAACTGTTTTTTTGAAAATCTATTTTTAGCTGTGGTGGCCATCTTGAATTTCCGGCCGACCTGAAATTTTGCTAGGATCAATTAGACATCAAGAGCAACATTCCTGTGAAGTTTCATGAAAATCCGTCAAGTAGTTTCAGAGGAGTAGTCGCTACAAGTTTTCATTATATAACTCTATGTAAACAAAGATGGCCACTGACAGCCATGTTTAACATTGAATCAAAATAATGTTCGACTCGGATAACCATCATGTCATGCTGATCATTTTAGAAAAAGTCCCATATCAATATCTCTTATAGTTTTCAAGAAGTAGTCGCTACAAACTTATTTTTTAAAAATCTATTTTTAACTGTGGCGGCCATCTTGAATTTCCGGCCAACCTGAAATTTTTCTAGGATCAACTAGACATCAAGAGCAACATTCCTGTGAAGTTTCATGAACATCCGTCAAGTAGTTTCAGAGGAGTAGTCGCTACAAGTTTTTACTATATAACTCTATGTAACCAAAGATTGCCACTGGCAGCCATGTTTAACGTCGAATCAAAATAATTTTCAACAAGGATCTACATCATGTCATGCTCATCATTTTAGAAAAAGTCCCATATCAATATCACTTATAGTTTTCAAGAAGTAGTCGCTACAAACTTATTTTTTAAAAATCTATTTTTAGCTGCGACGGCCATCTTGAATTTCCGGCCGACCTGAAATTTTTCTAGGATCAATAAGACATCAAGAGCAACATTCCTGTAACGTTTCATGACAATCCGCCAAGTAGTTTCAGAGGAGTAGTCGCTACAAGTTTTTACTATATAACTCTATGTAAACAAAGATGGCCACTGGCAGCCATGTTTAACGTCGAATCAAAACGATTTTCGACAAGGATCAACATCATGTCATGCTGATCATTTTAGAAAAAGTCCCATATCAATATCACTTAAAGTTTTCAAAAAGTAGTCGCTACAAACTTGCATGAAAATCTAATTTTAGCCATGGCGGCCATCTTGAATTTCCGGCCGACCTGAAATTTTGCTAGGATCAATAAGACATCAAGAGCAACATTTCTGTGAAGTTTCATGAAAATCCGTCAAGTAGTTTCAGAGGAGTAGTCGCTACAAGTTTTCATTATATAACTCTATGTAAACAAAGATGGCCACTGGCAGCCATGTTTAATGTCGAATCAAAATAATGTTCGACTCGGATAACCATCATGTCATGCTGATCATTTTAGAAAAAGTCCCATATCAATATCACTTATAGTTTTCAAGAAGTAGTCGCTACAAACTTATTTTTTAAAAATTTATTTTTACCCGTGGCAGCCATCTTGAATTTCCGGCCGACCTGAAATTTTGCTAGGATCAATTAGACATCAAGAGCAACATTCCTGTGAAGTTTCATGAAAATCCGTCAAGTAGTTTCAGAGGAGTAGTCGCTACAAGTTTTCATTATATAACTCTATGTAAACAAAGATGGCCGCTGGCAGCCATGTTTATCGTCAAATCAAAACGATTTTCGACAAGGACCAACATCATGTCCTGCTGATCATTTTAGAAAAAGTCCCATATCAATATCACTTATAGTTTTCAAGAAGTAGTCGCTACAAACTTGTATTTAAAAAATCTATTTTTAGCTTTGGCGGCCATCTTGGATTTCATATCAACATGAATTTTTGCTAGGATCAACTAGACTTCATGGGCAACATTTGTGTAAAGTTTTATGAATATCCATCCAGTAGTTTCAGAGGAGTAGTCGCTACAAATAAAAGTTAACGGACGGACAGACGGACGGACGGACGGACAGACGGACGGACGGACGGACGGACAGACGGACGGACGGACGGACGACGGACGCCGCACCACGGCATAAGCTCTGCTGATCTCTGATCAGTAGAGCTAAAAATGAAATGCAAACGGAATTCAAACGGAATGCAAACGGAACGCAAACGAAACTCAAACGGAATGCATTTTTGGGGTTCTTGAATGCAACTGGGTCTGTAGTGTGGCCCTGACGTTGGAAGTATCCTGAGTATTAGTATAAGCTGTTCAATATTTGAAGCTTTTCCATGGGATTCAACAATATTCCAAATTTATTCCCCCATTCCATGGGCCAGGAATCATTTCCCCAAAAAAGGTAAAAAACATCACTGCTGATAATTGCCCTGACAAAGGACAAACACTTGCCACTTATCTCTGTTTGCAAATACATTTTTATTTTTACCTTTGTCGGCTACAACCCCAGACACAAATATTATAATGTGCATTGCAAACATCCTGCACACTGATTGGTTGAACCATAACTTCTAATTGCAATCTTACTAGTAAAGTCTATTTCTTCAATTGAGTCAGACCGACAGCTAAGGTCATATGGCCACTAAAATTCCAGCTTCTAATGGTTAAGGAAGACCCCAGGTACCCCTCCAGGCAATTTTTTGTGAGAGGCACCTGGGTAGAACCACCGATGTTCCGCAAGCCAGCTGGATAGCTTTCTCACGTAAAGATTCCTGGGCCCAAGAGGTCTCGAACCCACAACAGTGAGGGAAAAGTGATTTCAAACCCAATACTCCAACCAATCGGCCGCAGAGGCCTGTCGATTTCTTTAGGACTGATTTACTAACAAAAACAATGTGATTACCTGCAACCACTTCGGTGGACATGGGTAAACAATATAAGTAAATCAGTCAGGTCAAATATAAATGCTTGAAATTGGTAAGGCCCGTCTCCAGTTTTACAGTGAAAGCATACAATCTGTATGTATTAAACAAGAGGCCCAAGAGGGCCTGTGGACGCTCTACTGGCTAAAACAGCTCTTATAGATTTAGATAGATATAGCTAGATATAGCTAGATATAGCTCTCTTCTCCTATAGATTTAACAAAGGAAAATACAATATAGCATTTTTCAACAAATCAAGGGCCATAACTCTGTTATTACTAACAAGATCTAGCTAGTTTTCGAAATTGTCCAAGATTTCATTGATATACCGTGCTTTGCACAACTAGATATCATACTGAAGCTTCCTGCCAAATTTTGTAGAAATCCAACAAGCCGTTTAAGGAGTAGCGCCGACAAGAAATTTAAAATAAAAATGTCAAAGGGCTATAACTCCGTCAAAAATCAGTGAAATGGAACAAAAGCGTGATATGCACAACTAGACATCTTACCGATGCTTCCTGCCAAGTTTCGTCGAAATTCAACAAGGCATTTACAATGAGTAGCGCCGACAAGAAATTTTAAAGTAAGTGTCAAGTAATTAAAAAGGTAATGAAAAAATTTGAAAAAAAAAAAAATTCAAATCAATCAAAAAAAAAAAAAAAAAAAATAAAATAAATAAAAAAAAAAAAAAAAAAAATTGCAATTGAAAAAAAAATCAAAAAAAAATCAAATTAAAAACTAAAAAAATAAAATAAAAACAGCTTTTGCCTATACAAGCCTAAGTAAAACTGACCCCCAGGGTGGGGCCAAATATGACCAATAGGTCACCATTTGAACAAACTTGGTAGAAGACCATAAGCTTATAGCAAATGCAAAATATTAAACCTCTGGCTCTTGCAGTTTCAGAGAAGAAGATTTTTTTAATTTTTCCCTACACATGTCTGTAAAACATGTGACCCTTTCGGCGGGGTCAAATGTGACCCGAGGGTCACAATTTGAACAAACTTGGTAAAGGACCATAAGCTTATAGCAAATGCAAAATATTAAACCTCTGGCTCTTGTAGATTTTTAAAAAAAAAATCCTATATAAGTCTTTGTAAAACTGTGACCCTCAGGGCGGGGACAAATTTGACCCCAGGGTCACCATTTGAACAAACTTAGTAGAGGACCATAAGCTGATGCTACATGCAATACATGAGAGCTCTGTGACATGTGGTTCCAGAGAAGAAGATTTTTTTTCAGTGACCCCAAGCTTATAGCAAATGCAAAATATTAAACCTCTGGCTCTTACAGTTTCAGAGAAGACGATTTTTTAAGTTTTTCCCTATACATGTCTATGTAAAACATGTGACCCTTGGGGCGGGGCCAAATGTGACCCGAGGGTCACCATTTGAACAAACTTGGTAAAGGACCATAAGCTTATAGCAAATGCAAAATATTAAACCTCTGGCTCCCGTAGTTTCTGAGAAGAAGATTTTAAAAAAAAAATCCTATATAAGTCTATGTAAAACTGTGACCCTCAGGGCGGGGCCAAATTTGACCCCAGGGTCACCATTTGAACAAACTTAGTAGAGGACCATAAGCTGATGCTACATGTAATACATGAGAGCTCTGTGCCTTGTGGTTTCAGAGAAGAAGATTTTTAAAGGTTTTTCCTATATGTCTATATGAAAAACATGCAAAACCTCAATATACAAAATTTGGACCCCCGGGGCTCAGCCATTTTTGACCCCGGGGACTTTATTTGAACAAACTTGATAGTCTAGGCATTGGCGATCATTTTAAAAGAAGAACTGTTGAAATCTTTCCAGTGGTTCTGGAGAAGATTTTTTAAGGTTTCAACCATATATGGTAATGGCAGCCATCTTGGATGTAGCGCCGACCTAATTTTAACAAATCTAAAAAACATTCATCTAAGGATCATCCATGTGAAGTTTAGTCAAAATTAGCCAAGCTGTTTCTGAGGAGAAGTCGTTTGAAGAAAAGTTAACGGACGACGGACGACGGAAGACGGACAACACACCATCCCATAAGCTCTGCTGGCCCTTGGCCAGTAGAGCTAAAAAGGGTATTGAGGTATTTCAATTTGTAGGGGTATATGGTTCTTTAAATGTTTGGAAATTGTGTTTAGGGGCTCTGCTAACTTGCGACGAATTATTCAAAATTTCAGGCAGTTCAAAGGATTCAATTATGACCCATGAACAAATTCAATACACCCAACCCTTTGATTAATCAGGCTCACATTTAAATATATCATATTAAGAAAGGTAACAAACCTGCACCATTGCGCAACCGCTTCCAGATGTTGTTATAGCAATCGGTCCATCATCTGGATTCACAGACTCAGATTGGAACAGAAGACTGTTGCTGGGGATAACGGTGAACATTTGATCAAGGGCATTGTTTTTCACCTCCACTTTCACGTTTGTAGTGCCGGAGTATGTAAGACTGGCATATCTGGCCAAGGCCTGCAGAGCAACCACTGTGTCCTACAAGGGTGCACAAAGAAAACAATTTGATAGTTAATTCAATGCATTTTGTTTAGGAATTGTTTCTTCTTCTTTGATGAAACCCTGATTTATATAGGGTACTAGCATAAATGTATAGGAGTGTAATAAGGCAGTGACATACATATCAAAAGTCAGCCTGTTGGCAGATTGTTTGTTTGTTTGTATGGTGTTTTACGTCATTTTCAACACATGTAAGGTTATATAATTATGAAGGTCGATTTTTTGTCATGGAGGCAGACTACCCCCTTTCCTGGGTAGAACCAGTACCGTACACCTCCCGCCATCCGTAGGAATCGACACTTCCTCACTTACAAGTCAAGCTCCCAGTGGGATTCGAACCCGCAGCAGTGGGTGGCGAAGGTTGAAAACGCAATGTTGTCAACCATTTGGCCATGGAGACGCTTGTGTAGCCTATATTGTGCTTAAAAAATTCGATTTCTAAGTCGAAAAAAAGGGTAATAATTTTACAAACATGTAAAACAAGAGTTATGGAACTTGTGTGTCTGAGTGTCCTGATGTTACTGAAAAAATATGCGAATTTGAATGAATTTCAATAAGCATTGTTGAAGACATGTTTGAATTGTTTGTGATTTAAAAATTACATTTAAATTATTTGTGATTTACCAATTAGATTATACAAGTGATTTATTCCTGGGATTATAGTGGTTGTGATTTATATCTGGGATTATACTGTTTGTGGTTTATACTTGGATTATATAGTTTGTGATTCATACCCGGGATTATATTGTTTGTGATTTATTCCCCGGATTATATTGCCCCGGAAAATACGTGGTTATATTGTTTGTGATTTATACCAGAGATCATTTTGTTTATGATTTATACCGGAGATTACATTGTTTGTGATTAATACCAGGGATTAAACTGGGATTTATACCCGGAATTATACTGTTTGTGATTTATATCTGGATTATATTGTTTCTGATTTATATCTGAATTATATTGTTTGTGATTAATACTTGGGATTATATTGTTTGTGATTAATACCTGTGATTATATTGTTTGTGATTAATACCTGGGATTATATTGTTTGTGATTTATACCTGTATACCTGGGATTATATTGTTTGTGATTTATACTTGGGATTATATTGTTTGTGATTTATACCTGGGATTATATTGTTTGTGATTAATACTTGGGATTATATTGTTTGTGATTAATACCTGGGATTATATTGTTTGTGATTAATACCTGGGATTATATTGTTTGTGATTTATACCTGGGATTATATTGTTTGTGATTTATACGTGAATTATATTGTTTGTGATTTATACCTGGGATTATATTGTTCGCGATTTATACCTGGATTATATTGTTTGTGATTTATACCTGGGATTATATTGTTTGTGATTAATACCTGGGATTATATTGTTTGTGATTTATACCTGGGATTATATTGTTTGTGATTTATACGTGAATTATATTGTTTGTGATTTATACCTGGGATTATATTGTTTGTGATTTATACGTGAATTATATTGTTTGTAATTTATACCTGGGATTATATTGTTTGTGATTTATACGTGAATTATATTGTTTGTGATTTATACCTGGGATTATATTGTTCGCGATTTATACCTGGATTATATTGTTTGTAATTTATACCTGGGATTATATTGTTCGATTAATACCTGGGATTATATTGCTTGTGATTTATACCTGTGATTATATTGTTTGATTCATACCTGGGATTATATTGTTTGTGATTTATACCTGTGTTGTTTGTGATTTATACCTGTGATTATATTGTTTGCGATTAATACCTGTGATTATATTGTTTGTGATTAATACCTGGGATTATATTGTTTGTGATTTATATCCAGGATTATAATGTTTATGATTTATACCCGGGATTATATTGTTTGTGACATATACTTGAATTATATTGTTTGTGATTTACAATATAATTCCAGGTATACCTGGGATTATATTGTTTGATTAAAACCTGGGATTATATTTTGTGATTTATACCTGGATTATATTGTTTGTGATTTATACCTGTGTTGTTTGTGATTTATACCTGTGATTATATTGTTTGCGATTAATACCTGTGATTATATTGTTTGTGATTAATACCTGGGATTATATTGTTTGTGATTTATATCCAGGATTATAATGTTTATGATTTATACCCGGGATTATATTGTTTGTGACATATACTTGAATTATATTGTTTGTGATTTATACCTGGGATTATATTGTTTGTGATTTATACCTGGATTCTATTGTTTGTGATTTATACCTGGGATTATATTGTTTGATTAATACCTGGGATTATATTTTGTGATTTATACCTGGATTATATTGTTTGTGATTTATACCTGTGTTGTTTGTGATTTATACCTGTGTATATATTGTTTGTGATTGATACCTGGAATTATATTGTTTGTGATTAATACCTGGATTATATTGTTTGTGATTTATACCTGGGATTATATTGTTTGACTAATACCTGGGATTATATTACTTGTGATTTATACCTGTGTTAGGATTATATTGTTTGTGATTTATACCTGTGTTGTTTGTGATTTATACCTGTGTATATATTGTTTGTGACTGATACCTGGAATTATATTGTTTGTGATTAATACTTGGATTATATTGTTTGTGATTTATACCTGTGATTATATTGTTTGACTAATACCTGGGATTATATTACTTGTGATTTATACCTGTGTTGTTTGTGATTTATACCTGTGATTATATTGTTTGTGATTAATACCTGTGATTATATGGTTTGTGATTTATACCTGGATTATATTGTTTGTGATTTATACCTGTACTGTTTGTGATTTATACCTGTGTATATATTGTTTGTGATCGATACCTGGAATTATATTGTTTGTGATTAATACCTGGATTATATTGTTTGTGATTTATACCTGGGATTATATTGTTTGATTAATACCTGGGATTATATTACTTGTGATTTATACCTGTGTTGTTTGTGATTTATACCTGTGATTATATTGTGTGTGATTAATACCTGTGATTATATTGTTTATGATTAATACCTTGGATAATATTGTTTGTGATTTATACCTGGGATTACAGTTTGTGATTTATACCTGGGATTATATTGCAAGATTGTAATACAGTAGTTGTTAATTGGTTATTCATTGTAATGCCAGTGTAAAGACCCTACTCGAAGAACATTGGTGATGTGTGGTTAAATTACTGTTTGATTCAAAAATGGCAAGACAATGTTGATAATAGTAGTGCATTATTTTCGAATAAATACTTTAAAAAGGAGTTTGCATTTGAAAAATACCTTGATATTGTACCAGGGAGTAAGCATACGGGGAGGAGAAACGGGTTCATAAATGCTCTAGTTTATCGATTTATGTTGTCGCGCTAGAACGCCGCCATTTACTATTTTATCGATACAGGTAAATCTATCGTAAGCACGTTACATGTGTAAAGTTAAAATTTCAGCCAAAATCTCAAATTAGGCAGTTTTTTACGGCTTTCTGTTGCAATCAACATCATGAAATTACCTTCTTGACAAAGATAAATATGTCTACTATTCACTTTTTGTTATTGTTAATGTCTAAAATAACCCATACTTCGTATCTCGTTTGCAATAGCTCCACACCATTTTTAATTTGAAAAAATAAAAATTCAGCTGTTATCGCAAAAGGCACATTTTCATCACCTCTTTTTAGGCTTTGTCTTATAATCACCACCTTGAAATTACCTTCTTGACAAAGATAAATAGGTCTACTATTCAGTTTTTGTTATTATTAATGCCTAAATAACCCGTAGTCTCGTATCTCGTTTGCAATAGCTATACACTATCACCATTTTTTATTTAAGTGTATCTTTGTTACGCGGAACCTTCTGGTAAAATGTGCTTTTATACATGTAAACAAATACACCCTCTGTATCAGAGGACACAATATGAATAAATAATACTTATGTTTACATTTCGCACCTTTATTGAGTTTGTAAGTGTAATAATTTATAAGAAATTGCTGTTTTTTACACACGCGCGAAACAACCTGAAGTAGTGAAACACACGCGCGACAACATAAAACGGAAAAACTATCTGTTTCTCCTCCCCGTATACTTACTCCCTGATTGTACCAAGTAACTTAAGGTTTCTTATTTCGAGGCTAAGGCTTTCCTCTCATTCTTTAAGAATTGAGCAAGGTAGATATGGACGAAATAGAATAGAAAGATACTGTATTTTTTGTGAAAAAAATGATATCGAAGATGAATATCATTTCATTACAATTTGCACTGCTTTAAATGACATAAGAAGCAGTTTCTTATTGAAACTAGAAATGTGTCCATAGGACACAGATGCCAATTGAAAACAATCAGTGTACACTTAAAATTTTACAAAAAAAGGGACCATAACTCTGTTAATACTGGGTCGATTTTGGCGCCGAAACGAAATGTACATCTTGAAATCATAGGTAAGCATTCTGTAGTTTCGAAGCAATCGGCAGAAAAGTGTGGGAGGAGATAGACACACAACATTTTCATGTAAAATTTGACGAAAAAGGGGGCATATCTCCAGCAATACAGAGTCAATTTTGACGCCGAAACGATATGCACACCTTGACATCATGGTAAGCATCCTGTAAAGTTTCAAAGCAATCGGTTGAAAAGTGTGGGAGGAGATAGACACATAAACTTTTCAGGATGGAAGGGCAGAAAGACGGAAGGACATGGCTAAAGCTATATGCCCCCTCACCATTCGGTGGTAAATAATAGTGTATAATAATTGTATTATACTGTTCACTTAAAAGCATGTATTGTTGACCAACGAGGTTGAATAAAATTCTGTTGTGTTCTGATTATATTGTTTGTGATTTATACCTGGGATTATATTGTTTGTGATTTTTACTTGGGTTAATATTGTTTGTGATTTATACCTTGGATTATATGTTTGTAATTTTTATCTGGGATTAAACTGTTTGTGATTTATACCTGGGGTTAAACTGTGATTAATACCTGGGATTATATCATTTGTGTATTATACCTGGGATTATATTGTTTGTGATTTTTACCTGGGATTAAACTGTGATTTATACCTGTGATTATATTGTTTGTGCTTTAATACCTGGGATTATATTGTTTGTGATTTATACCTGAGATTATATTGTTTGTGATTTTTACTTGGATTAAAATGTGATTTTTATCTGGGATTAAACTGTTTGTGATTGATACCTGGGATTAAATTGTGTTTGTGACTTATACCTGGGATTATATCATTTGTGTTTTATACCTGGGATTACATTGTGAATTATACCTGGGATTATATTGTTTGTGATTTTTACCTGGGATTGAACAGTTTGTGATTTATACCTGGGATTATATTGTTTGTGATTTATACCTGAGTAGAAGAAAATCCTCCATAACGATTCCTCTGCTTGGTCAGCCACTTTACTATTGGCAAAGTGCGACCCAGCACACTTGAACCCTCAGCCAGACGGGACAGCAGTACATAGGCAGTCATCTCAACCTCAGCAGACGACGCTCTGTGCCATCTTCTTTCAGGCTCCTCCTTCTTATCAGTGTCATCTCTACTCCAGTATTCTCCCACTAAAAACACAATATCATAAGTATACATGTATACTTGTTTATCTGCTCCAATATTAATTTATTATTACCACTTAAAACACAATATTATAATATCTCAGTATTCTCCCCCTTAACACACAATATCATAATTATATACTTGTGAATCTGCCTCAGTATTCTCACCCTTAACACATTATTTCATAATTATATACTTGGTGAATCTGCCTCAGTATTCTCCCCTTTAACACACACTATCATAATTATATACTTGGTGAATCTGCTTCAGTATTCTCCCCTTTAACACACAGTATCATAATTATATTCTTGTGTTGTGAATCTGCCTCAGTATTCTCACCCTTAACACACAATATCATAATTATATACTTGGTGAATCTGCCTCAGTATTCTTCCCTTTAACACACACTATCATAATTATATACTTGTGAATCTGCCTCAGTATTCTCCCCCTTAACACACAGTATCATAATTATATTCTTGTGTTGTGAATCTGCCTCAGTATTCTCCCCCTTAACACACAATATCATAATTATATACTTGTGAATCTGCCTCAGTATTCTCCCCTTTAACACACAATATCAAAAATATATACTTGTGAATCTGCCTCAGTATTCTCCCCCTTAACACACACTATCATAATTATATACTTGTGAACCTACCTCAGTATTCTCCCCCTTAACACACAATATCATAATTATATATTTGTGAATCTGCCTCAGTATTCTCCCCCTTAACACACAATATCAAAATTATATACTTGTGAACCTACCTCAGTATTCTCCCCCTTAACAAACACTATCTTAATTATATACTTGTGAATCTGCCTCAGTATTCTCCCCCTTTAACAGACAATATCATAATTATATACTTGTGAACCTACCTCACTATTCTCCCCTTAACAAAAACTATCATAATTATATACTTGTGAATCTGCCTCAGTATTCTCCCCCTTAACACATAATATCATAATTATATTCTTGTGTTGTGAATCTGCCTCAGTATTCTCCCCCTTAACACACAATATCATAATTATATACTTGTGAATCTGCCTCAGTATTCTCACCCTTAACAAACACTATCATAATTATATACTTGTGAATCTGCCCCTTTTTTCTTCCCCTTAACAAATAATATCATAATTATATACTTGTGTTGTGAATCTGCCTCAGTATTCTCCCCCTTAACACACAATATCATAATTATATACTTGTGAACCTACCTCAGTATTCTCCCCCTTAACAAACACTATCATAATTATATACTTGTGAATCTGCCTCAGTATTCTCCCCCTTAACAGACAATATCATAATTATATACTTGTGAATCTGCCTCAGCATTCTCCCCCTTAACACACAATATCATAAGTATATACTTGTGAATCTGCCTCAGTATTCTCCCCCTTAACAAACACTATCATAATTATATACTTGTGAACCTACCTCAGTATTCTCCCCCTTAACACACAATATCATAATTATATACTTGTGAATCTGCCTCAGTATTCTCCCCCTTAGCAAACAATATCATAATTATATACTTGTGAATCTGCCTCAGCATTCTTCCCCTTAACACATAATATCATAATTATATTCTTGTGTTGTGAATCTGCCTCAGTATTCTCCCCCTTAACACACAATATCATAATTATATACTTGTGAATCTGCCTCAGCATTCTCCCCCTTAACACACAATATCATAATTATATACTTGTGAATCTGCCTCAGTATTCTCCCCCTTAACAAACACTATCATAATTATATACTTGTGAATCTGCCTCAGCATTCTCCCCCTTAACACACAATATCATAATTATATACTTGTGAATCTGCCTCAGCATTCTCCCCCTTAACACACAATATCATAATTATATACTTGTGAATCTGCCTCAGCATTCTCCCCCTTAACACATAATATCATAATTATATTCTTGTGAATCTGCCTCAGTATTCTCCCCCTTAACACACAATAACATAATTATATACTTGTGAATCTGCCTCAGCATTCTCCCCCTTAACTCACAATATCATTATTATATTCTTGTGTTGTGAATCTGCCTCAATATTCTCCCCCTTAACACACAATATCATAATTATATACTTGTGAATCTGCCTCAGCATTCTCCCCCTTAACACACAATATCATAATTATATACTTGTGAATCTGCCTCAGTATTCTCCCCCTTAACACTATCATAATTATATACTTGTGAATCTGCCTCAACATTCTCCCCCTTAACACACAATATCATAATTATATTCTTGTGAATCTGCCTCAGCATTCTCCCCCTTAACACATAATATCATAATTATATTCTTGTGAATCTGCCTCAGTATTCTCCCCCTTAACACATAATATCATAATTATATTCTTGTGAATCTGCCTCAGTATTCTCCCCCTTAACACACAATATCATAATTATATTCTTGTGTTGTGAATCTGCCTCAATATTCTCCCCCTTAACACACAATATCATAATTATATTCTTGTGAATCTGCCTCAGCATTCTCCCCCTTAACACACAATATCATAATTATATACTTGTGAATCTGCCTCAGTATTATCCCCCTTAACAAACACTTTCATAATTATATACTTGTGAATCTGCCTCAGGATTCTCCCCCTTAACACACAATATCATAATTATATACTTGTGAATCTGCCTCAGCATTCTCCCCCTTAACACACAATATCATAATTATTATACTTGTGAATCTGCCTCAGTATTCTCCCCCTTAACAAACACTATCATAATTATATACTTGTGAATCTGCCTCAGTATTCTCCCCCTTAACACATAATATCATAATTATATTCTTGTGAATCTGCCTCAGCATTGTCCCCCTTAACACACAATATCATAATTATATTCTTGTGAATCTGCCTCAGCATTCTCCCCCTTAACACACAATATCATAATTATATTCTTGTGAATCTGCCTCAGCATTCTCCCCCTTAACACATAATATCATAATTATATACTTGTGAATCTGCCTCAGTATTCTCCCCCTTAACACACAATATCATAATTATATTCTTGGTGAATCTACC
>JAWPHD010019793.1:0-34245 GCA_037043455.1 Cyrtodaria siliqua | reverse complement strand
GGAGATGGTATATATTTGTAGACACATTTACACATGTCTGGAGATGGTATATATTTGTAGACACATTTACACATGTCTGGAGATGGTATATATTTGTAGACACATTTACACGTCTGGAGATGGTATATATTTGTAGACACATTTACACATGTCTGGAGATGGTATATATTTGTAGACACATTTACTTTACCAAAACATGTAGGGAAGACATGATTATAACCATTAGACAAAAATTAAAGTACTTTTATAACTTTTCTTCTTACAAGCTGAATACCGTCAATCTAGAGAGATAGCTAAAGAAAGATAATTTGTTCATTTGTATAAATTTACCATTCTTAGGTATAAGCTATAAATTTGGCAGTCTGCACTCAGTTACTCAAACTTGTATTTTAATGCCATGTAATACGACTTCTTGCCATTATCAACAAGTAAAAAACTATTTACATAATTCAGTTTTTTTGGTCCCTAAAATACATTTTGACTATATTTTGCACTTGTCAGGGGCATAGCCCCACCCCACAGGATTTTTGTATTTAGAAGGAAGCCAATCCTGCATTCTGACTTGAAGGAAGCCAAATCCTGCATTCTGACTTAGAAGGAAGCCAATCCTGCATTCTGACTTAGAAGGAAGCCAAATCCTGCATTCTGACTAGAAGGAAGCCAAATCCTGCATTCTGACTTAGAAGTTAGCCAAATCCTGCATTCTGACTTAGAAGTTAGCCAAATCCTGCATTCTGGCTTAGAAGGAAGCCAAATCCTGCATTCTGACTTAGAAGAAGGAAGCCAAATCCTGCATTCTGGCTTAGAAGGAAGCCAAATCCTGCATTCTGACTTAGAAGAAGGAAGCCAAATCCTGCATTCTGGCTTAGAAGTTAGCCAAATCCTGCATTCTGGCTTAGAAGGAAGCCAAATCCTGCATTCTGACTTAGAAGAAGGAAGCCAAATCCTGCATTCTGACTTAGAAGTTAGCCAAATCCTGCATTCTGGCTTAGAAGTTAGCCAAATCCTGCACTCTGACTTAGAAGAAAGCCAAATCCTGCATTCTGACTTAGAAGTCAGCCAAATCCTGCATTCTGACTTAGAAGTTAGCCAAATCCTGCATTCTGGCTTAGAAAAAAGCCAAATCCTGCATTCTGACTTAGAAGGAAGCCAAATCCTGCATTCTGACTTAGAAGGAAGCCAAATCCTGCATTCTGACTTAGAAGGAAGCCAAATCCTGCATTCTGACGGTATTTTAAGCAGCAAACAGTATGTTTTTAACCCGCGATTTCAAGCTTTTGTAATCTGCGATTTCGCAACAAAAACATCGGAACAGAACAAAATAACATATATTATTTAATATGAATTAATAGAATTGTCTTGCTTTCTGAAAATCTTTCGAAATTTTGCACAATCCTCCCCCTCCTACCCCACCACCCCTACTCTCTCCCTCCCTCCCTGTTTTTATTGCATTTTGACATTTTCATTTTTTGATTTCTGGGGACAATGTGACATGTCAAAGCCAACCAAAAGTGATAATTGCATCGTGAGATGATTTGATATGCTTTTTTTTAATGGTGTTTTGCATCATTTTCAGAACATGTTAGGCTATATATGATGGATGATTTTTTTGTGGTAGATGCACATCACCCCATTTCTCCTGGGTAGAACCAGTACTTTATACCTCTCGCCATCCATAAGAATCAACATTTTCCGTAAGAATCAACATTTTCTCATTTAACAAGTCGAGCTCCAAGTGGGATTCGAACCCGCAGCTGTGAGAGGTGAGCATCTTTACTATCATGGCTATGAATACACTTGAGATGATTTGAACATGTGACACTCACATTGTTAGTATATAACTGAGCAAATTGGTAACTGCAAACTTAAAACTTGAGACCATCGCATTTGCCTTTGCCAATGCTGACTGAAAAGTTACAAAGGCCTTCCCTTTTTTAGACAAAATCTACAAGCTAAACCTGGTGTATATTACTTTTTTTTGCAAATTTTATCAAGGGCAATTACCCAATAAGGAATGCATTGATTATATTGCTACTTTGTCGAATTCTTCCAAAATTTTATTGAAAACAATATTTGAAAATTAATTTGGTGAAAATCCAATATAAATAGTTGATTATTGTGTTAACAAGCTCAAATTTTGTTATTATTTGTTGATATTGCTTTTACATAACTAAGGGCAATAACTCTTTAAATATTTGTTGATACTGCTTTTACATAATCAAGGAAAATAACTTCTTAAATATTTGTTGACAGTGCTTTACATAATCAAGGGCAATAACTCTTTAACATGTGTTGACACTGCTTTTACATAATCAAGGGCAATAACTCTTGAACATATATGTTGATACTGCTTTTACATAATCAAGGGAAATAACTCTTTAACATGTGCTGACACTGCTTTTACATAATCAAGGGAAATAACTCTTGAACATATATGTTGATACTGCTTTTACATAATCATGGGCAATAACTCTTGAACATAAATGTTGATACTGCTTTTACATAATCAAGGGAAATAACTCTTTAACATGTGCTGACACTGCTTTTACATAATCAAATACTCTTTGACATATTTGTTGATACTGCCGACTGATTTTGTATGTTCAATGAGGAGAGCTTAAAAAACTTTAACATAGGTACATGTACACACTTAAACCCAATAATCCGTTTGGGTCTATAATCAGGACAAAAACATGTATTACATAATCTTTAGATGACTGCAGACAAATCTCTTTTCCCATGTAAGGCTTAGCTGTAACTTTGAAACACGTTTTCTCTAACACAAAAAGAAAATTTCTCAAAATTTGATTTAAGCAAATGAGACTATTGAAGGTTAAGTCACAGTAAATCGCCTTAGAGAGAACCATGAAAAATTTAGTGATGTATTAATACATTTTTGCACTTAAAGAAGATCAAAATTCAGGGTTGAAAACTGAAATTACCATATGACAGCACTGCGTATTCCTTTTGTTCGAAGGCTTTTGCATCCTTACAACTTTCACTTTAGTTTCCCTTATATCGTTAAATGGGAATGATTGATTAACAATTCAATCAATTACTTTTAACAGCGAAGTTAAATGGACTGTATAATGATTTATTTACTTTTTAAAATACAAAAAAAAAAGTATGATATTATTTCCAATAATGGTTTCACCTCGGACAATCAGAACAAGTTTTGATTCTAATCAAATACATATTCAAATATTTATAAGGTTATTCCGTAAATCATGTTTAACTTAAATATACCATGGAACAGTTATAGAAAACTGTGAATGCCTTATCTTGATTTTATATAATCACTTATACCATAACACTTTAATACCTTAAAGGAGCATCAATGAGTTCAATGATTTACATATTAAAATTCAACTATTCTAAAGCTGTCTATAGATGGACTCCTACCAATTAAACTAAATTCCGTGATATATAAAATTATGTTAATCAATCTGCAATCTATTAACGTGTGCTAATAAATTCCAATCTGTTAGCTATCAAATCCTAATAAATAGAAACCTTTATTTTGTTGAGTTTGCAAGATAAGCAATACGACATTTGTCCATGAACTCCCCATAATCCTCCACTTAATTAGGAATATGTAGCATGATCTAGCTCTTGTAACAACAGTTCCATAAATTGATTAAGCAACAAGACTGTCAATCTGTTGTCATCATCGAGTATATATTGGAGTGAGCTATCATCGATCTGTGCTTCTCTAGGATCTGATTAACAAATCTTTATGAAACGGTGTTATGTCTATGAACTTAATGACAATGCTTTCTGTATTGAGGTTACATTGCACCATTGATTTTCCTTCTTTGTTTTATATAGGACAAATGTATATCAAGAGATAAAAAATGCGCATTTTCTCCCTAGAAAATTTTAAAACACATATCAATCAAACGATCGAGCGTCCGCCAATATAAAAATGCAATAAAAACAGGGGGTCATGTATCATGTAAGAACACGCCAATCTGTTGAATGACGTTCTATTTTGACACGTCACAGAGAGATTTACCCCATTTCTACTTTCGCTTTACTGTCTATGTCAATTATAATTAAATATCTCAAACAAACACTAATCAATGTTCACAATACATCATTTGGCTGAATTATAGGTAATAATAACAAAAAACAATCGAAAGTATGCATTTTGTATCACTAGTAAGACAGGGAAACGTTTTTTATTAGGCACTATTTGGCTATACACCACGGAAGCACAAACGCAATGGTGCAATGTAACCTGTAAGCTGCAATTAGTAAGAGCGTTTACCATCACGTTTACCATCACGTAAGATAATTGTGAGATGAACTATCAGTGCGGTCCCTGCTTGGATGCATCAAATATTCACCTCCATCAAATTGTACTGTTACAGTAACTGAAGTGGTGCCTGGATGCATCCTCTACCCATGTCTATTAAACAAAGTGGTGCCTATATATATAGCTAGTTTAGTGGTGCCTATATATATAGCTAGTTTAGTGGTGCCTATATATATAGCTAGTTTAGTGGTGCCTATATATATAGCTAGTTTAAAATACATCCTCTTTCATGTCCACCTAACTGAACTGTCACCAGTCAGGATCTGGTAACAAATACTGTAATGGAACCAGTCAGGATCTGGTAACAAATACTGTAATGGAACCAGTCAGGATCTGGTGACAAATACTGTAATGGAACCAGTCAGGATCTGGTAACAAATACTGTAATGGAACCAGTCAGGATCTGGTAACAAATACTGTAATGGAACCAGTCAGGATCTGGTGACAAATACTGTAATGGAACCAGTCAGGATCTGGTAACAAATACTGTAATGGAACCAGTCAGGATCTGGTAACAAATACTGTTATGGAACCAGTCAGGATCTGGTAACAAATACTGTAATGGAACCAGTCAGGATCTGGTAACAAATACTGTAATGGAACCAGTCAGGATCTGGTGACAAATACTGTAATGGAACCAGTCAGGATCTGGTGACAAATACTGTAATGGAACCAGTCAGGATCTGGTGACAAATACTGTAATGGAACCAGTCAGGATCTGGTGACAAATACTGTAATGGAACCAGTCAGGATCTGGTGACAAATACTGTAATGGAACCAGTCAGGATCTGGTGACAAATACTGTAATGGAACCAGTCAGGATCTGGTAACAAATACTGTAATGGAACCAGTCAGGATCTGGTAACAAATACTGTAATGGAACCAGTCAGGATCTGGTGACAAATACTGTAATGGAACCAGTCAGGATCTGGTAACAAATACTGTAATGGAACCAGTCAGGATCTGGTAACAAATACTGTAATGGAACCAGTCAGGATCTGGTGACAAATACTGTAATGGAACCAGTCAGGATCTGGTGACAAATACTGTAATGGAACCAGTCAGGATCTGGTAACAAATACTGTAATGGAACCAGTCAGGATCTGGTGACAAATACTGTAATGGAACCAGTCAGGATCTGGTGACAAATACTGTAATGGAACCAGTCAGGATCTGGTAACAAATACTGTAATGGAACCAGTCAGGATCTGGTAACAAATACTGTAATGGAACCAGTCAGGATCTGGTGACAAATACTGTAATGGAACCAGTCAGGATCTGGTAACAAATACTGTAATGGAACCAGTCAGGATCTGGTGACAAATACTGTAATGGAACCAGTCAGGATCTGGTAACAAATACTGTAATGGAACCGGTCAGGATCTGGTAACGAATACTGTAATGGGGCCAGTCATAATATGTGGACAAATACTGTAATAGAACAAGTCAGAATATCTGGTAATAAATACTGTATTGGAACCAGTTAGGATCTGGTGACAAATACTGTTCTAGAACCAGTCAAGATCTGGTGACAAATACTGTAATGGAACCAGTCAGGATCTAGTGACAAATGTAGTCTCGGCCTGTCAAGACCGTATCATGTGCAGATATTGGTCTGGGCAGATTATTAGGCCAATTAAAGCGCCCACTAGTGATCAGCTCAATTTATTCGCGCATTTTTTTCATGAGCATAAAGTCGACGTTTGCGTGACATGTTGTAAATAAGAGTACAACTTCATTTGCTGATGCACGTTAAACTTTTTAACGTCACTTGCTGCTTCTCATAAGTTAAAAATAAGAAATTAATATTAACTTAAAAATATGATGTCTCATAGAATCTCTCAAAATCTCGCCAAAATAACCCCAAACTGGCGATTTCAAACGTCCTTTTTTCCCCAGGCCCTGGCGTAACGAAGAAATCGGAAGCGGGCTAATGACAAATAGTGCTGTGGAACAAGTCAAGATCTGTGACAAATATTTCTGTGGAACCAGTCAGGATCTAGCAAATAAATACTGTAATGGAACCATGTGATACATACTGTAATAGACATGTATTCTAGGTTCTGGTGACAAATAATGTAAAGTAACCATGTGATGTAAAATAATAGCCAACTCTTCCATGTGAACCCGAAGACAGTCCTCTAATAACCCAGTTACTGTTCTAGAGTACGTGCAAGAGTGTGCACATAAAAGAGGGGGAATTTTTTCTGTGACAAGAAAACATAGCCCGAGTCGTTCATGATAACTCTTGTTACACTGACCTAGCTACTGTTTAAACAATTGTGTAAGTACTTCCTCGTAAAACAAATAGATGTACAAGACAGTGTACAAATAGATGAGACCAACAAATTTGAATGAATGAACTGAATGAATGAATGAATGGTGTTTTACGGCACGTCGACACATTCATAGGTCATCTTGTGCGCAAAAACTGATGAAAGATGAAGAAATGAAGTAGTAATTAAAAATTAATGTAAATATATAAAGATAAAAACAATTTACAAATATTAAAGGAAAGATATGGTAGCAATATAAACTATATATGTAAATCAACAAATGCCGGCCATCAAAGGGTGTATAAACAAGAAAATATATATAAGAACATATTGTCTGATTTCTTTCAGGAAATCTAAAACAAGACTAAAATCTATAGTATCAAATAACTCTTTTATAGTATTAGCATTGCAGTACATTTGATGCATAGGATCAAAGTCTACACATTCCAACTTTGAAACATTATATAACCATAGCCTTAGCTTTACAAGGATGTTTATACAGTACTATCACAATTAAACTAAATACAATATCTGATTAACTAATATTTACTCAAACCAACATTTCAAATCTTGAATTTATCACAATAACCAGATGATCCCGACCCCAATGCTATCTCAACAAGTGTAACAATCATCACAGATCTAGTTCATGAACCTGATAGTCCCACTGATACTAAAGTGATACATCACATGGTAGGAAAATGATTTTAAATAATGAATGACTTTCATCACAGGATTGTTCTGGCGAGGATAAACAATTAATGAATGAATGTTCTAATTCAAAGGGAGACAACCAATAACTCGCTCAAAATGATGGCATGTATAGAGAAGACATTATGACAAGAGCAAGCCTTTCAGTAACTGTGTTGATCTTTTCAGACAAACTGTCTTGATCTCTGTACAAATTAACAGAAATAAAACAAAGTAAATTAATACTTTAAACATGTTCCCAGCTTTGTCCAATTCTTTCTTGATGTTTTTTTACAAACATTCCAAATTCTTACAAACCACCCCAAACAACCATTCAATCATGTTGCTACACCAATCACCAGTAGGATGTAAAAAAGTAATCAGAAATCAGCTTAACAGCCCCCTTAATAGTTTATTTCTAAATTGCATTCTCCCCCATGATGATTGATTAAAACACCATTTTGGATTATTTTCATAACAAAATTTGTTGGCAGTCTTTATACTGATGTCTTACGCAGGCCTTAGCGTAGTGTAATGGTAGCATGGCGTCTTAGTGAGCCAGGGTTTATGAGATAAATCTGTACTTGGTTTGGGTTCGGGCTCAAGATTTACCATCCGACCAGCCTTTTGGAGGTGACAGGTGTGATCGCAGTGTTATGGCCAGCACCTCGGTATAGGTGACGGGTGTGAGTGATCGTAGTGTTATGGTTAGCCCCTCGGTATAGGTGACAGGTGTGAGTGATCGTAGTGTTATGGTTAGCCCCTCGGTATAGGTGACAGGTGTGAGTGATCGTAGTGTTATGGTTAGCACCTCGGTATAGGTGACAGGTGTGATCGTAGTGTTATGGTTAGCCCCTCGGTATAGGTGACAGGTGTGAGTGATCGTAGTGTTATGGTTAGCCCCTCGGTATAGGTGACAGGTGTGATCGTAGTGTTATGGTTAGCCCCTCGGTATAGGTGACAGGTGTGATCATAGTGTTATGGTTAGCCCCTCGGTATAGGTGACAGGTGTGATCGTAGTGTGATGGTTAGCCCCTCGGTATAGGTGACAGGTGTGATCGTAGTGTTATGGTTAGCACCTCGGTATAGGTGACAGGTGTGATCGTAGTGTTATGGTCAGCCCCTCGGTATAGGTGACAGGTATGATCGTAGTGTTATGGTTAGCCCCTCGGTATAGGTGACAGGTGTGATCGTAGTGTTATGGTTAGCACCTCGGTATAGGTGACAGGTGTGATCATAGTGTTATGGTTAGCCCCTCGGTATAGGTGACAGGTGTGATCGTAGTGTTATGGTTAGCCCCTCGGTATAGGTGACAGGTGTCATCGTAGTGTTATGGCGAGCACCTCGGTATAGGTGACAGGTGTGATCATAGTGTTATGGTTAGCCCCTCGGTATAGGTGACAGGTGTCATCGTAGTGTTATGGTTAGCACCTCGGTATAGGTGACAGGTGTGATCGTAGTGTGATGGTTAGCCCCTCGGTATAGGTGACAGGTGTGATCATAGTGTTATGGTTAGCCCCTCGGTATAGGTGACAGGTGTCATCGTAGTGTTATGGTTAGCACCTCGGTATAGGTGACAGGTGTGAGTGATCGTAGTGTTATGGTTAGCCCCTCGGTATAGGTGACAGGTGTGATCGTAGTGTTATGGTTAGCCCCTCGGTATAGGTGACAGGTGTGATCGTAGTGTTATGGCTAGCACCTCAGTATAGGTGACAGGTGTGATCGTACTGTTATGGTTAGCCCCTCGGTATAGGTGACAGGTGTGATCGTAGTGTTATGGTTAGCACCTCAGTATAGGTGACAGGTGTGATCGTACTGTTATGGTTAGCCCCTCGGTATAGGTGACAGGTGTGATCGTAGTGTTATGGTTAGCACCTCGGTATAGGTGACAGTTGTGATCGTAGTGTTATGGTTAGCACCTCAGTATAGGTGACAGGTGTGATCGTACTGTTATGGTTAGCCCCTCGGTATAGGTGACAGGTGTGATCGTAGTGTTATGGTCAGCCCCTCGGTATAGGTGACAGGTGTGATCGTAGTGTTATGGTCAGCCCCTCGGTATAGGTGACAGGTGTGATCGTAGTGTTATGGTTAGCCCCTCGGTATAGGTGACAGGTGTGATCGTAGTGTTATGGTTAGCACCTCGGTATAGGTGACAGGTGTGATCGTAGTGTTATGGTTAGCACCTCGGTATAGGTGACAGGTGTGAGTGATCGTAGTGTTATGGTTAGCCCCTCGGTATAGGTGACAGGTGTGATCGTAGTGTTATGGCGAGCACCTCGGTATAGGTGACAGGTGTGATCGTAGTGTTATGGCCAGCACCTCGGTATAGGTGACAGGTGTGATCGTAGTGTTATGGTTAGCCCCTCGGTATAGGTGACAGGTGTGATCGTAGTGTTATGGTTAGCCCCTCGGTATAGGTGACAGGTGTGATCGTAGTGTTATGGTTAGCACCTCGGTATAGGTGACAGGTGTGAGTGATCGTAGTGTTATGGTTATCACCTCGGTATAGGTGACAGGTATGATCGTAGTGTTATGGTTAGCACCTCAGTATAGGTGACAGGTGTGATCGTAGTGTTATGGTTAGCACCTCGGTATAGGTGACAGGTGTGATCGTAGTGTTATGGTTAGCACCTCGGTATAGGTGACAGGTGTGATCGTAGTGTTATGGTTAGCCCCTCGGTATAGGTGACAGTTGTGATCGTAGTGTTATGGTTAGCACCTCGGTATAGGTCACAGGTATGATCGTAGTGTTATGGTTAGCACCTCGGTATAGGTGACAGGTGTGACCGTAGTGTTATGGTTAGCACCTCGGTATAGGTGACAGTTGTGATCGTAGTGTTATGGTTAGCACCTCGGTATAGGTGACAGGTGTGAGTGATCGTAGTGTTATGGTTAGCACCTCGGTATAGGTGACAGGTGTGATCGTAGTGTTATGGTTAGCACCTCGGTATAGGTGACAGGTGTGAGTGATCGTAGTGTTATGGTTAGCACCTCGGTATAGGTGACAGGTGTGATCGTAGTGTTATGGTTAGCCCCTCGGTATAGGTGACAGGTGTGATCGTACTGTTATGGTTAGCCCCTCGGTATAGGTGACAGGTGTGAGTGATCGTAGTGTTATGGTTAGCACCTCGGGATAGGTGACAGGTGTGAGTGATCGTAGTGTTATGGTTAGCACCTCGGTATAGGTGACAGGTATGATCGTAGTGTTATGGTCAGCCCCTCGGTATAGGTGACAGTTGTGATCGTAGTGTTATGGTTAGCCCCTCGGTATAGGTGACAGGTGTGATCGTAGTGTTATGGTTAGCCCCTCGGTATAGGTGACAGGTATGATCGTAGTGTTATGGTCAGCCCCTCGGTATAGGTGACAGTTGTGATCGTAGTGTTATGGTTAGCACCTCGGTATAGGTGACAGTTGTGATCGTAGTGTTATGGTTAGCACCTCGGTATAGGTGACAGTTGTGATCGTAGTGTTATGGTTAGCACCTCGGTATAGGTGACAGGTGTGATCGTAGTGTTATGGTTAGCACCTCGGTATAGGTGACAGGTATGATCGTAGTGTTATGGTTAGCACCTCGGTAAAGGTGACAGGTGTGAGTGATCGTAGTGTTATGGTTAGCACCTCGGTATAGGTGACAGGTATGATCGTAGTGTTATGGTCAGCACCTCGGTAAAGGTGACAGGTGTGAGTGATCGTAGTGTTATGGTTAGCCCCTCGGTATAGGTGACAGGTGTGATCGTAGTGTTATGGTTAGCACCTCGGTATAGGTGACAGGTGTGATCGTAGTGTTATGGTTAGCACCTCGGTATAGGTGACAGGTGTGATCGTAGTGTTATGGTTAGCACCTCGGTATAGGTGACAGTTGTGATCGTAGTGTTATGGTCAGCCCCTCGGTATAGGTGACAGTTGTGATCGTAGTGTTATGGTCAGCCCCTCGGTATAGGTGACAGTTGTGATCGTAGTGTTATGGTCAGCCCCTCGGTATAGGTGACAGGTGTGATCTTAGTGTGATGGTTAGCACCTCGGTATAGGTGACAGGTATGATCGTAGTGTTATGGTTAGCACCTCGGTATAGGTGACAGGTGTGATCGTAGTGTTATGGTTAGCACCTCGGTATAGGTGACAGGTATGATCGTAGTGTTATGGTTAGCACCTCGGTATAGGTGACAGGTGTGATCGTAGTGTTATGGCTAGCACCTCGGTATAGGTGACAGGTATGATCGTAGTGTTATGGTTAGCCCCTCGGTATAGGTGACAGGTGTGATCGTAGTGTTATGGTTAGCCCCTCGGTATAGGTGACAGGTGTGATCGTAGTGTTATGGTCAGCCCCTCGGTATAGGTGACAGGTGTGATCTTAGTGTTATGGTTAGCACCTCGGTATAGGTGACAGGTATGATCGTAGTGTTATGGTTAGCACCTCGGTATAGGTGACAGGTGTGATCGTAGTGTTATGGCTAGCACCTCGGTATAGGTGACAGGTGTGATCGTAGTGTTATGGTTAGCACCTCGGTATAGGTGACAGGTATGATCGTAGTGTTATGGTTAGCACCTCGGTATAGGTGACAGGTGTGATCGTAGTGTTATGGTTAGCACCTCGGTATAGGTGACAGGTATGATCGTAGTGTTATGGCGAGCACCTCGGTATAGGTGACAGGTTTGATCGTAGTGTTATGGTTAGCCCCTCGGTATAGGTGACAGGTGTGATCGTAGTGTTATGGTTAGCCCCTCGGTATAGGTGACAGTTGTGATCGTAGTGTTATGGTTAGCACCTCGGTATAGGTGACAGGTGTGAGTGATCGTAGTGTTATGGTTAGCCCCTCGGTATAGGTGACAGGTGTGAGTGATCGTAGTGTTATGGTTAGCACCTCGGTATAGGTGACAGGTGTGAGTGATCGTAGTGTTATGGTTAGCACCTCGGTATAGGTGACAGGTATGATCGTAGTGTTATGGTTAGCACCTCGGTATAGGTGACAGGTGTGATCGTAGTGTTATGGTTAGCACCTCGGTATAGGTGACAGTTGTGATCGTAGTGTTATGGTTAGCACCTCGGTATAGGTGACAGGTATGATCGTAGTGTTATGGTTAGCACCTCGGTATAGGTGACAGGTGTGATCGTAGTGTTATGGTTAGCCCCTCGGTATAGGTGACAGTTGTGATCGTAGTGTTATGGTTAGCACCTCGGTATAGGTGACAGGTGTGAGTGATCGTAGTGTTATGGTTAGCACCTCGGTATAGGTGACAGGTATGATCGTAGTGTTATGGTTAGCACCTCGGTATAGGTGACAGGTGTGATCGTAGTGTTATGGTTAGCACCTCGGTATAGGTGACAGGTATGATCGTAGTGTTATGGTTAGCACCTCGGTATAGGTGACAGGTGTGATCGTAGTGTTATGGTTAGCCCCTCGGTATAGGTGACAGGTGTGATCGTAGTGTTATGGTTAGCACCTCGGTATAGGTGACAGGTGTGATCGTAGTGTTATGGTTAGCCCCTCGGTATAGGTGACAGGTGTGATCGTAGTGTTATGGTTAGCACCTCGGTATAGGTGACAGGTGTGATCGTAGTGTTATGGTTAGCCCCTCGGTATAGGTGACAGTTGTGATCGTAGTGTTATGGTTAGCACCTCGGTATAGGTGACAGGTGTGAGTGATCGTAGTGTTATGGTTAGCACCTCGGTATAGGTGACAGGTATGATCGTAGTGTTATGGTTAGCACCTCGGTATAGGTGACAGGTGTCATCGTAGTGTTATGGTTAGCACCTCGGTATAGGTGACAGGTATGATCGTAGTGTTATGGTTAGCACCTCGGTATAGGTGACAGGTGTGATCGTAGTGTTATGGTTAGCCCCTCGGTATAGGTGACAGGTGTGATCGTAGTGTTATGGTTAGCACCTCGGTATAGGTGACAGGTGTGATCGTAGTGTTATGGTTAGCCCCTCGGTATAGGTGACAGGTGTGATCGTAGTGTTATGGTTAGCACCTCGGTATAGGTGACAGGTGTGATCGTAGTGTTATGGTTAGCACCTCGGTATAGGTGACAGGTGTGATCGTAGTGTTATGGTTAGCACCTCGGTATAGGTGACAGGTGTGATCGTAGTGTTATGGTTAGCCCCTCGGTATAGGTGACAGGTGTGATCGTAGTGTTATGGTTAGCCCCTCGGTATAGGTGACAGGTGTGATCGTAGTGTTATGGCCAGCCCCTCGGTATAGGTGACAGGTGTCATCGTAGTGTTATGGCCAGCACCTCGGTATAGGTGACAGGTGTGATCATAGTGTTATGGTTAGCACCTCTGTAATCCAGGGATCATGCCTTCTTATTGAAAAAAAAATCATACCTGAAACTGTCCTTTGGATGAGACTTGCTCGCTTAAATGGTCCGTGCAATACAGCCAGTATAAATAAATGCTTATACATATAGGTAACAAAAACGAAGTCCCCTGCCATACAGTCCAATGCACCATAAAACCATGTACACATGCAATCACAAGCATGCACGCACACACGCAGACAGACAGACAGACAGACAGACAGACAGAGACAGACAGACAGACAGACACTTAGTCTACATTCAAACCGCACACTCTGTGTAACGTGGTATGGGGATTGTAAACCTTACAGACTGCACACCCTGTGTAACGTGGCATGGTGATTGTAAACCTTACAGACTGCACACCCTGTGTAACATGGCATGGGGATTGTAAACCTTACAGACTGCACACCTTGTGTAACGTGGCATGGGGATTGTAAACCTTACAGACTGCACACCCTGTGTAACATGGCATGGGGATTGTAAACCTTACAGACCGCACACCTTGTGTAACATGGCATGGGGATTGTAAACCTTACAGACCGCACACCTTGTGTAACATGGCATAAGGATTGTAAACCTTACAGAATAACACAAACACAAGATCTTTAACTGCGCCCTTTCTTTTTTAATTTGTTTTTTCTCCATGTTCACAAAATCAATAGAATGCTTCATAGAAAGCTTCTGACAGAGAAGACTGACAACTTCTTAATTATGTCTTTGCTTATTAAATCTATGACCTTTCCTTAATAGGTTATAAAACAAGAATAACACAGACATCCTTATTTCAGATGTTGTGTAACTGGCATTAAAAGCCCTTTGATGATCTTCAAGATCTTTGAAGTGTACAACAAATTAATTTGAACTTATTGGAAAGACCTCCCCACAGTCGATGGCCTTTCTTTTTCTCTGAAAATATTTTCCATGTAAAAGGTTCAAGTGAGATAAACCATCAGGAATAACTCAACAAGCATTTCATCAAATTGGACTGGGGAACTCAAAAGGAAATGAATACCCTTGACTCTACCATTCAATTGCCAATAATCAGCCGAACAGACTGGACTTGATGCCATATGTTCGGGTTTATTTCTGGGACAAATGGTTTGTTAATCATCATACTAGCAGGCATGAATAAATGGTTTGTTAATCATCATACTAGCAGGCATGAATAAATGGTTTGTTAATCATCATACTAGCAATCATGAATAAATGGTTTGTTAATCATCATACTAGCAATCATGAATAAATGGTTTGTTAATCATCATACTAGCAGGCATGAATAAATGGTTTGTTAATCATCATACTAGCAGGCATGAATAAATGGTTTGTTAATCATCATACTAGCAGGCATGAATTAATGGTTTGTTAATCATCATACTAGCAGGCATGAATTAATGGTTTGTTAATCATCATACTAGCAGGCATGAAATAATGGTTTGTTAATCATCATACTAGCAGGCATGAATTAATGGTTTGTTAATCATCATACTAGCAATCATGAATAAATGGTTTGTTAATCATCATACTAGCAGGCATGAATTAATGGTTTGTTAATCATCATACTAGCAATCATGAATCAATGGTTTGTTAATCATCATACTAGCAGGCATGAATTAATGGTTTGTTAATCATCATACTAGCAGGCATGAATAAATGGTTTGTTAATCATCATACTAGCAGGCATGAATTAATGGTTTGTTAATCATCATACTAGCAATCATGAATAAATGGTTTGTTAATCATCATACTAGCAATCATGAATAAATGGTTTGTTAATCATCATACTAGCAGGCATGAATTAATTGTTTGTTAATCATCATACTAGCAGGCATGAATAAATGGACCTTTGAATCAAACCAATTTCAGGTAAGACTTTTTTAAAAACTTTTTTCCAAAACTAGAAAGGTGTTCCTTGGAACACTTGTGTCACCTGCCATGTGATTATTTCAGCAAGTACAATCTAAGGACAGTGGGTGCAATCCTTCATGAATTATGGAGCAGTATCCTTCATCAGGTTTGTTTTAAGTGTTAAAGTTTATGAACCACTCTAAATAAGTACTTATGAAAAATTGAATTCAATTCCATCCCAAAACAGACAAGTTAGGTTATAATCCACTGTTGTTATCTCCATTCAACCAATATATCAAATAAGGAGTAATGTAGCAGTCTGTTTCTATTAGCTTTAATTCGGAGTACTGAAGAGCACCTTGCATGCTCCAGGGAAATAGTCTTCCTTAAGGCAAGATAATTCAACCTTCAACATGGCAGGCAAAATGCTACCTTCAAGTTTTTCTGAGTCTGACGTAACTGAAGGAAAATCGAAAAACTCAAAATAGAATATTCTTAGAATTTAGTAAATCAGTTCGGAAATCAGTGACAAAATCAATCACAGACCTAATAACAAATAGATTGGACACTACGAAAATTATCTAAATTTCACGTGGCACAGTGCGAAAATTTCACAAAATATTTTCCAACTTTAAACACACATAATTTTATCATGAAGAGTTTTATAGATACAGGTTTCATTCATGCCAAATCCCATCACAAATTTAATTGTCTTTCCAATGATAGTATTTTGCTTTCTCTTACATATAGAGCAAAAAAGGAGTTTAAAGGAAACTTTGACTATGTCAAAACATTGATTTTTAAGAAAAAGCAAAACATTATGACATTTTTTTACTTTAAACATCTTTTTATACAATTTCTTATTTTGAAAACAAACATAAATTATTATAATCCCATTTTGCTATTCACTATAAATCTTTTGAATGTATTCTCATCAAATTCGGTAAATAATTGAGAGAGAAGATAGAAGGAAAAGTTAAGGTGCCACGTGATATTTTGGTTACTTCATTGGTTAAGATAGGAAGTTTCCTATCTGTTTATTAATATGTCTGTGAATCAATTAAGAGTTATTCTTATAATTAGTTTTCGTAATTAGGTGAATATGTACGCACTTTCAACTTTTATAAAATAGTTTTAATTTGCATTGTGATTTGCACATGTTTTTAAAAACAATTAGAGGTTTCTCAACTCTCTGTAGGTTTGCAAAAGTTCCATATTTGAGTTTTTGTAACTTTTTGCATGTCTGCAAATGCCAACCATAATACGACTACTAACAGGTCCATATTTGAGATTTTATAACTTTCTACAATCATGTCTGCAAATGCCAACTACAAGTAACCTAGCTGCTACATATCTATGTACATGTATGGAAGTTTAAACAATCTTTCAGTCATATCACAATAGTGTCTAGTTGTAGCAGTGAGCTCAGTGCCCAACTGTATAGATCTTTCTGCATTTTTGGAAGTGGGTCGTTTTGAATTGGCAAAAATGCGCGTGAAATCTACAAATTGGGAAAAAGAATAATCCTACTATATTACATAGTAAAGTACTAAAAATGGTTGGAATAGTTTCAAAATCAAGTTCTTATACAAGTCTATAACAAATACATTGTCAAATAGGGCTACATTAAATATAATAAAAAATAAAATAAAATAAAAAAATAAAAAATCTCTTTTTTTTTGTATTAATAATTTTTGGGAAAATATTTTGCTTTTTTTGTGGAAAATATGACGATATTTTGGATTGGTATGGGACCTGACTTAGAATTGAAAGCACATCTTAAATGTGAGGTGAACACTTTTTTACTGAGCCGCTGCCAGGATCTATCCTAGCTACTACATCTAAAAACCAGTTTCTTATCTTTAATTATACATTTCTGCAAATCCCAAACCATAAGCGTACAGCAACTATAAACAAGTATATCATATTTTTGAGGTTTCACAACTTTTTTCAAGTCTGCTAATCCGATTGGCATACTGACATATTGGTAAGAGGGAATGACTTGGAAAACATGCACAAAATGAACTAATAAATTACCTGAATGGGAATGGCAGATTTTAAGTGTTACATTTAGAAACACAGAACTGTTTTATTGCCAAGTGTTGGGGGAGTTGCTGCTGCAGCATCTCCTCTAATGACTTTCATCATTAGAACTTGTTGGTAAACTTACAATGTAATTGGCAGGTAAACATGTAATAACAAGACAATTAACGAATGAATGAAATGTGGGTTTACGTTACGTTAAGACATATTAGGTTATACTCGGACAGCAACCTCGAAGGAGAGCGGGATTTTCCGATCAGACATGCCTTTGGAGCTGCCAGGAAGTGAACCCACACGGGACAGAGGTCTACAGCTCTAAAGCCAAGGCCTTATCCGCTGAGTTAATGAGGCTGCTACAAAATAATCAAGAAAGGTACACTCCCCCCACCCACCCCCTTCTTACCTGTCAATCTCCCAGCAGAGGCAGGTTTCACTCTATACGCACATAACATTTATTTCTTGTGATATATATACTGTTGGTAATTAAAATGCATTTATATTGCAAGACAAAGAGTTTTAATTTATTGTGAAACATGACAAAACTGTTATTAATAAATATAGTTTGTTTTATAGGCAATCAAGGTATTATTGATAAAAAAAAATCTTTCTACATAATCCTATACATAGAAATGAACCAGCCAAAACAGCTGCATGCAAATGTATAATAAACAATACATTTCATATGCAAAGAGATGATCAGCTTAATTCATTTTAGAGTTACTTTATTTTTAGAATTTTGAGATTCTTGGTTTCAAGAAACTCATTACTTGATTAGTGATACAAACAGTCTTAATCTGTTTCTCACAGCACTTAAAAGGCTCATTCAGTGCTGAGGACACACCGAGTTGCATCATAACAGCATGATGTGATGTCATAATAGCATGACGTGATGTCAAAATACCAGGATGTGATGTCATAATACCAGAAAGTGGTGTCATGACAGAAGCAACCAAATGAAAATATGAATGAAGCATTCTGATTGGTTCAGTGATAAAAATTTGACCAATGAAACCAGTTAATTTAAAGCTCATTACATTCTCAGAACACACTGAGGTTTTACTGGACATTGAGTAATGAGGTTCTTGAAACACAGAAACACACAATTCTAATAATAAAATAATTCTAAAATGATTTAATAGACTGTTTTAAATAAATTTTATTTTACCTTAATTGAAGTCAATTCCAATTCATCGAAAAGCTGTCACAAAAGATCAAAGATGCAATTTTTTCCAAAATGCACACAAAAATATTCCGCAATACCAAAAACAAATCAGTTCTTGTTGAATTACAAAGTGTAAAGCCACTCGTATGACATGATTCGTACGCATGTACGCTAATTGGATAGTGGCTGATTTAGCTATCAGCTTTATTCTAAAGCAATCAGATCAAATCAGATAATCGTACGATTCAGTCGTTCGGGTCGTAGCTTAAGTTTTGTTCTTACAGCGATATTGTATAGGGTAAATCTTTATTCACCGCTGAATGCTCCGAAAGGTATAAAATAATGATAAAGATTTAACAGTAACAAAGTCTATAGCACAAGGACAAATGAACTCAGCCTTCTATCGGTTTTAAACAGGACTGATAAAATACAGTGTGGCCATTTCTTTCAAATCATTCAATTCATTAAGTTTGCATAGTTTGCAAATTTGTATTAAGCTATTCAGATAATCTAAAATAATTCCAATGCCGACATTAAAAAGCTATTTACCAATGGGTTAAGTGAACTGGGCATTTTTCTACCAAGACAAAAAGGTGAATAAACAATTTATTCTATTAATTGGGATTGAATTCGCAATTTATCTAAGGCTGCACTGAAGTCAGGGAACTCAGATAAGTGTGAGTAAATATAGTCACTCACAAAGTTAAAGCAAACCCATCAATTTGGCACTTAATTATATAATAAGCATTTTTGTATATTCGGAAATTGCACGACAATCTTGAAGTTTTAATCCAGTGTTGACATTATAGCATCTTGATTTTGAATTCAATGTCAGTTTTAGCTTTCAAGCTGCAATATGTAAATATTTAAATATTTTGGAAAATAATAGATAGATATATTTGTCTTCATTATTTATTTATTTTTACTATAGATTCTACTATAATTTATGTTTAATATACAGTCTAACCTCGATAGCTTGAAGTCAGCGGGACCACAGGGATATGTCCGAGCTATCGGTGGCTTCGAGGCATTGAGGGAACGATAAAAACCAAAATATCTATCCGAATTTGTGTACCTCTCGAAATAGTGTTACTTGTGTACGCGATGTATCGTTCTCGGTATGTTTTTTATGTTCATGCATGTTTGTTTAAACCACATAACGGATATATAACATGTAATTCTTACACTGAAAATACAATCATAAATGTTCGCACCTTTAACAACCAACTTGATCTGTTTTCGCACTATGATCGAACTTGCTACAAACAAATATTATTGCGTCAATTACAATTAATATGGCCGACGTCGCATGGCAACGGACCATCACCTTCGATGTAGCGAGGGTTAAATTCACACAAAAATGGACCTTCGGACCATAAAAAGTACTCGAGCGAGCCGGGGTATTCGAGAAATAATATTCGAATAATCAAATTTAAATTACATTGAATTATATAGGAGTTGTATCGGGACCGGAAAATGTGCTCGAGTTACCGATGGTATTCGAATCACCGGTGTTCGAGCTATCAAAGTTTGACTGTATTATTAGTAATATAGCACAAAAAAAAAGACCCGAGTGTTTTTTTAAGACTTGTAAGCAGATTGCCATATATATAGTCCTTTATTACATACTTGACAGTGAAACGTGGATTTTATGATTAAAATAAAACCTTATAATTTCATTGTATATATTTCACATGGGAAATACCGAAAATAACGTAATGCCGCTGTTGACGTTGTTGACGTTGTTGACGTCATTGTTTTGGCGCATTATGCTTTTTCTGCATAATTTTGAAGGTTGTGAGCAATAATAAATAGAATATTGGTTGGTTTGTCGTGAATATAGGATTTATTTTCATCTCGAAGAAAACACAAATATTTTCTCTCAATCTAAAGCACTCGAGATAACATAAAATTTCTCACTTCTCGAAGAAAATAAATCCTATATTCACTCCAAACCGACAAATATCCTCTATTTATTCCAAAATATTTCTTGATAACTTGTTATCATTCTTTTCTTATATACACTATATAAATTCTAAAATAAACAAGAGATGTCTCCCGGCCCGCAAGTGACCCGCCGAATTTGACTTTGACCTCCAAGTGTGACCTTGAGGTAAGGACCTGATTCTTGCGCATGACAAACATGTAAATTCTCACCGTGATTAGCATTTATGTGAATGAAATTCCGTTAATACCTGTTTCAGACAGACAAACAAACGAACAAATGAATGGAAGAACTAATGGACAGACGGACGGTGTCATTACTTCATGCCCCCTCCTTTCAGAGGCATAAAAAATGAAAACAATACTTGAACACGTCGCAAAACTATAAGGTATATCAATAACACTAGAAAATATGTCCATTTTGAATATCATTGAAGAAGGCTTAATTTTTTTTTAATGGAACAGCAAGCATAGGATGATGACAGTGTAGGGCTACTGATGGCAGTGTAGGGCTACTGATGATGATGACAGTGTAGGGCTACAGATGACAGTGTAGGGCTACTGATGATGATGACAGTGTAGGGCTACTTATGACAGTGTAGGGCTACTGATGGCAGTGTAGGGCTACTGATGATGATGACAGTGTAGGGCTACTGATGATGATGACAGTGTAGGGTTACTGATGACAGTGTAGGGCTACTGAAGACAGTGTATATAGGGCTACTGATGACAGTGTAGGGCTACTGATGACAGTGTAGGGCTACTGATGACAGTGAAAATAAGGCTACTGATGACAGTGTAGGGCTACTGATGATGATGACAGTGCAGGGCTACAGATGACAGTGTAGGGCTACTGATGACAGTGTAGGGCTACTGATGACAGTGTAGGGCTACTGATGGCAGTGTAGGGCTACTGATGATGATGACAGTGTAGGGCTACTGATGACAGTGTAGGGCTACTGAAGACAGTGTATATAGGGCTACTGATGACAGTGTAGGGCTACTGATGACAGCGTAGGGCTACTGATGACAGTGTAAATAGAGCTACTGATGACAGTGTAGGGCTACTGATGATGATGACAGTGTAGGGCTACAGATGACAGTGTAGGGCTACTGTTGACAGTGTAGGGCTACTGATGACAGTGTAGGGCTACTGATGACAGTGTAGGGCTAATGATGACAGTGTAGGGCTACTGATGATGATGACATTGTAGGGCTACTGATGACAGTGTTGGGCTACTGATGACAGTGCAGGGCTAATGATGACAGTGTAGGGCTACTGATGATGATGACAGTGTAGGGATACCGATGACAGTGTAGGGCTACTGATGACAGTGTTGGGCTAATGATGACAGTGTAGGGCTAATGATGACAGTGTAGGGCTACTGATGACAGTGTAGGGCTACTGATGACAGTGTAGGGCTACTGATGACAGTGCATGGCTACTGATGACAGTATAGGGCTACTGATGACAGTGTTGGGCTAATGATGACAGTGTAGGGCTACTGATGTCAGTGTAGGGCTACTGATGATAGTGTAGGGCTACTGATGACAGTGTAGGGCTACTGATGACAGTGCATGGCTACTGATGACAGTGTAGGGCTACTGATGACAGTGTAGGGCTACTGATGATGATGACAGTGTTGGGCTACTGATGACAGTGTTGGGCTAATGATGACAGTGTAGGGCTACTGATGACAGTGTAGGCTACTGATGATGATGACAGTGTAGGGCTACTGATGATGATGACAGTGTTGGGCTAATGATGACAGTGTAGGGCTACTGATGACATGTGTTGGGCTACTGATGACAGTGTAGGGCTACTGATGATGATGACAGTGTAGGGCTACTGATGATGATGACAGTGTTGGGCTAATGATGACAGTGTAGGGCTACTGATGACAGTGTAGGGCTACTGATGATGATGACAGTGTTGGGCTACTGATGTCAGTGTTGGGCTAATGATGACAGTGTAGGGCTACTGATGACATGTGTAGGGCTACTGATGACAGTGTAGGGCTACTGATGGCAGTGTAGGGCTACTGATGATGATGACAGTGTAGGGATACTGATGGCAGTGTATATAGGGCTACTGATGGCAGTGTATATAGGGCTACTGATGACAGTGTAGGGCTACTGATGATGATGACAGTGTTGGGCTACTGATGACAGTGTTGGGCTAATGATGACAGTGTAGGGCTACTGATGACACGTGTAGGGCTACTGATGACAGTGTAGGGCTACTGATGATGATGACAGTGTAGGGATACTGATGACAGTGTAGGGCTACTGATGGCAGTGTAGGGCTACTGATGATGATGACAGTGTAGGGATACTGATGACAGTGTATATAGGGCTACTGATGATGATGACAGTGTTGGGCTACTGATGACAGTGTTGGGCTAATGATGACAGTGTAGGGCTACTGATGACAGTGTAGGGCTACTGATGATGATGACAGTGCATGGCTACTGATGACAGTGTAGGGCTACTGATGGCAGTGTAGGGCTACTGATGATGATGACAGTGTAGGGCTACTGATGATGATGACAGTGCATGGCTACTGATGACAGTGTTGGGCTAATGATGACAGTGTAGGGCTACTGATGACACGTGTAGGGCTACTGATGACAGTGTAGGGCTACTGATGATGATGACAGTGCATGGCTACTGATGACAGTGTAGGGCTACTGATGGCAGTGTAGGGCTACTGATGATGATGACAGTGTAGGGATACTGATGACAGTGTATATAGGGCTACTGATGACAGTGTAGGGCTACTGATGACAGCGTAGGGCTACTGATGACAGTGTATATAGGGCTACTGATGACAGTGAAGGGCTACTGATGACGGTGTATATAGGGCTACTGATGACAGTGAAGGCCTACTGATGACAGTGTATATAGGGCTACTGATGACAGTGAAGGGCTACTGATGACAGTGTAGGGCTACTGATGGCAGTGTAGGGCTACTGATGACAGTGTATATAGGGCTACTGATGACAGCGTAGGGCTACCGATGACAGTGTAGGGCTACTGATGAGTGTAGGGCTACTGATGATGATGACAGTGTAGGGCTACTGATGACAGTGTAGGGCTACTGATGAGTGTAGGGCTACTGATGACAATGTAGGGCTACTGATGACAGCGTAAGGCTACTGATGACAGTGTAGGGCTACTGATGACAGTGTAGGGCTACTGATGACAGTGTAGGGCTACTGATGACAGTGCTGGGCTACAGATGACAGTGCAGGGCTACTGATGACAGTGTAGGGCTACTGATGACAGTGTTGGGCTACTGATGACAGTGCAGGGCTACAGATGACAGTGCAGGGCTACTGATGACAGTGTAGGGCTACAGATGACAGTGCAGGGCTACTGATGACAGTGTAGGGCTACTGATTACAGTGTAGGGCTACTGATAACAGTGTTGGGCTACTGATGAGTGTAGGGCTACTGATGATGATGACTGTAGGGCTACTGATGACAGTGTAGGGCTACTGATGACAGTGTAGGGCTACTGATAACAGTGTTGGGCTACTGATGAGTGTAGGGCTACTGATGATGATGACTGTAGGGCTACTGATGACAGTGTAGGGCTACTGATGACATTGTAGGGCTACTGATGACAGTGTAGGGCTACTGATGACAGTGTTGGGCTAATGATGACAGTGTAGGGCTACTGATGACGGTGCAGGGCAACTGATGACGGTGTAGGGCTACTGATGACGGTGAGGGCTAAAGATGACGGTGCAGGGCAACTGATGACGGTGCAGGGCTACTGATGACGGTGCAGGGCTACTGATGACGGTACTGGGCTACTGATGACGGCGCAGGGCTACTGATGACGGTGCTGGGCTACTGATGACGGTGCAGGGATACAGATGACGGCGCAGGGCTACTGATGACGGCGCAGGGCTACTGATGACGGCGTAGGGCTACTGATGACGGCGTAGGGCTACTGATGACGGTGTAGGGCTACTGATGATGATGACAGTGCATGGCTACTGATGACAGCGCAGGGCTACTGATGACAGCGCAGGGCTACTGATGACAGTGCAGGCTACTGTTGACAGCGTAGGGCTAATGATGACAGCGTAGGGCTACTGATGAGTGTAGGGCTACTGATGACAGTGCAGGGCTACTGATAACTTGTAGGGCTAATGATGACAGTGTATATAGGGCTACTGATGACAGTGTAGGGCTACTGATGACAGTTTTGGGCTAATGATGACAGTGTAGAGCTACTGTTGACAGTGTAGGGCTACTGATGATGATGACAGTGTGGGGCTACTGATGACAGCGCAGGGCTACTGTTGACAACGCAGGGCTACTATGACAGTGCAGGGCTACTGACGACATTGCAGGGCTACTGATGACAGCGTAGGGCTACTGTTGACAGCGTAGGGCTAATGACGACAGCGTAGGGCTACAGATGACAGCGTAGGGCTACTGATGACAGCGTAGGGCAACTGTTGACAGCGTAGGGCTAATGTTGACAGCGTAGGGCTACTGATGACAGCGTAGAGCTACTGATGACAGTGTAGGGCTACTGATGACAGTGTAGGGCTACTGATGGCAGTGTAGGGCTACTGATGACAGTGTAGGGCTAGTGTAGGGCTACTGATGACAGTGTAGGGCTACTGATGACAGTGTAGGGCTACTGATGACAGTGTAGGGCTAGTGTAGGGCCACTGATGATGATGACAGTGTAGGGCTACTGATGACAGTGTAGAGCTACTGATGGCAGTGTAGGGCTACTGATGACAGTGTAGGGCTAGTGTAGGGCTACTGATGACAGTGTAGGGCTACTGATGACAGTGTAGGGCTACTGATGACAGTTTAGGGCTAGTGTAGGGCTACTGATGATGATGACAGTGTAGGGCTACTGATGACAGTGTAGGGCTACTGATGACAGCGTATGGCTACTGATGACAGTGTAGGGCTAGTGTAGGGCTACTGATGATGATGACAGTGTAGGGCTACTGATGACAGTGTAGGGCTACTGTTGACAGCGTAGGGCTACTCATGACAGTGTAGGGCTACTGATGACAGTGTAGGGCTACTGATGACAGTGTAGGGCTAGTGTAGGGCTACTGATGATGATGACAGTGTAGGGCTACTGATGACAGTGTATGGCTACTGATGACAGTGTAGGGCTACTGATGGCAGTGTAGGGCTACTGATGACAGTGTAGGGCTACTGATGACAGTGTAGGGCTAGTGTAGGGCTACTGATGATGATGACAGTGTAGGGCTACTGATGACAGTGTAGGGCTACTGATGACAGTGTATGGCTACTGATGACAGTGTAGGGCTAGTGTAGGGCTACTGATGATGATGACAGTGTAGGCCTACTGATGACAGTGTAGGGCTACTGTTGACAGCATAGGGCTACTGATGACAGTGTAGGGCTACTGATGACAGTGTTGGGCTAATGATGACAGTGTAGGGATACTGATGTCAGTGTAGGGCTACTGATGACAGTGTAGGGATACTGATGTCAGTGTAGGGCTACTGATGACAGTGTTGGGCTAATGATGACAGTGTAGGGCTACTGATGACAGTGTTGGGCTACTGATGACAGTGTAGGGCTACTGATGACAGTGTTGGGCTAATGATGACAGTGTAGGGCTACTGATGACAGTGAAGGGCTACTGATGAGTGTTGGGCTAATGATGACAGCATAGGGCTACTGATGACAGTGTAGGATGACAGTGTAGGGCTACTGATGACAGTGTAGGGCTACTGATGACAGTGCAGGGCTACTGATGACAGTGTAGGGCTACTGATGACAGTGTTGGGCTAATGATGACAGTGTAGGGCTACTGATGACAGTGTTTGGCTAATGATGACAGTGTAGGGCTACTGATGACAGTGTAGGGCTACTGATGACAGTGCTGGGCTAATGATGACAGTGCAGGGCTACTGATGACAGTGCAGGGCTACTGTTGACAGTGTAGGGCTACTGATGACAGTGCTGGGCTAATGATGACAGTGCTGGGCTACTGATGACAGTGCTGGGCTAATGATGACAGTGCAGGGCTACTGATGACAGTGCAGGGCTACTGTTGACAGTGCAGGGCTACTGATGACAGTGCAGGGCTAATGATGACAGTGTAGGGCTACTGATGACAGTGCAGGGCTAATGATGACAGTGTAGGGCTACTGATGACAGTGTTGGGCTAATGATAACAGTGTAGGGCTACTGATGACAGTGCAGGGCTACTGTTGACAGTGCAGGGCTACTGTTGACAGTGTAGGGCTACTGATGACAGTGTAGGGCTAATGATGACAGTGTTGGTGTTGGGCTAATGATGACAGTGTAGGGCTACTGATGACAGTGTTGGGCTACTGATGACAGTGTAAGGCTACTGATGACAGTGCTGGGCTAATGATGACAGTGCAGGGCTACTGATGACAGTGCAGGGCTACTGTTGACAGTGCAGGGCTACTGATGACAGTGCAGGGCTACTGTTGACAGTACAGGGCTACTGATGACAGTGCAGGGCTAATGATGACAGTGTAGGGCTACTGATGACAGTGTTGGGCTAATGATGACAGTGTAGGGCTAATGATGACAGTGTTGGTGTTGGGCAAATGATGACAGTGTAGGGCTACTGATGACAGTGTTGGGCTAATGATGACAGTGTAGGGCTACTGATGACAGTGTAGGGCTACTGATGACAGTGTTGGGCTAATGATGACAGTGCAGGGCTACTGTTGACAGTGCAGGGCTTCTGATGACAGTGCAGGGCTACTGTTGACAGTGCAGGGCTACTGATGACAGTGTTGGGCTAATGATGACAGTGTAGAGCTACTGATGACAGTGTTGGGCTAATGATGACAGTGTAGGGCTACTGATGACAGTGCTGGGCTAATGATGACAGTGCAGGGCTACTGATGACAGTGCAGGGCTACTTATGACAGTGCAGGGCTAATGATGACAGTGCAGGGCTACTGATGACAGTGCAGTGCTACTGTTGACAGTGCAGGGCTACTGATGACAGTGCAGGGCTACTGATGACAGTGCAGGGCTACTGTTGACAGTGCAGGGCTACTGATGACAGTGTAGGGCTACTGATGACAGTGTTGGCCTAATGATGACAGTGTAGGGCTACTGATGACAGTGTTGGGCTTATGATGACAGTGCAGGGCTACTGATGACAGTGCAGGGCTACTGTTGACAGTGTAGGGCTACTGATGATGATGACAGTGTAGGGCTACTGATGATGATGACAGTATAGGGCTACTGATGATGATGACAGTGTAGGGCTACTGATGACAGTGCAGGGCTACTGATGACAGTGTTGGGCTAATGATGACAGTGTAGGGCTGCTGATGACAGTGCATGGCTACTGATGACAGTGTAGGGCTACTGATGACAGTGTAGGGCTACTGATGACAGTGTAGGGCTACTGATGACAGTGCAGGGCTACTGATGACAGTGTAGGGCTACTGATGACTTAGAAATGGAGTTAATGAGAATCTTAACTAAATCGCAGATGTAAAATATAAGTCAATGTCGGTCATAGTGACCTACTTGTGGTCAGAATGTGTAAAATTCCAAAAGATACATCTGTGAATGACGTTTGATGAGTGTAGGATGATTGTATGTTGCCGACTTTAAAATGAACTAATGAGAAACCATAACTGGGATCACTAAAGGGTAAGAATTAGATCAAGGTAATCATAGTTAACTATGTTTGGTGAGGATGTGTTACTTATGTAGATGTGTCCTTGTATGAGGGTGTGTTAATTATGTAGATGTGTCCTTGTATGAGGATGTGTTACTTATGTAGATGTGTCCTTGTATGAATTTTGAAAAGAATAGGGCAATCGGTAACTAGAAAACAGACATAATGAAACACCTCGTAGACATACGCACATACTATACACATCTTCTTTCGATAAACACCTGGTGACATAGTTGCACTATCAAAATGACCACTGAGTGACCACATTCTACCCAGAGGCATGTCAGGTTGACCGCGAGATGGTGACCATTTATTTAGGTTAATCATTTTTGATGATTTATCACATATACATACTGTCTTACTGTAAGTAACTTATAATGACTTACTGACTTATTACTTTGCACTGGCTGAAGAACTACTGTCCTTAATACTGAATGAACACATAGATGCATGATGGTTAATCAACTAACGTAAATATAGCCAGACTATTAGGTTGACTTGTTTGGTAACTCAGCAATTATTCCAAACAAGAAATCTGTAGATTCACATGTCTCGCCTAACGGGGGCTTGACTTAAAAATAAACAGGTCAATGATGCTTAAATGAAAGTTTGTAAATATTTTATTAACTAAAAACAATGGAGTTTGCAGTTTGCTGAGATGACAATTAAGTGCATTTGTTTAAAAACAAAATGCCATTCTATTGAAATACAAGAGGGCCTGAGGATGGCCCTAGATCGCTCACCTGGTAATCCTGGGCAATAAGCCTGCTGTGTCTAGTCTGGATTGTTTTATAGTTTTTTTTAATTTGTCCCACTTTCTTCTGTGAATAAGATGTCATAAAAATGGGTGAGGGATGGGGGAGAGAGAGTGAGAGAGTATATGGATGGACATGAATAAGGCAATTTGTAAAGCTTTTGCTGATATTAACATCATTCTAAACAAATGTTGTAAAGATAAGATAAACAAGAGGTCAATGGCCTTGAAGCTCTACTGATTGATTTTGATTTCAGGAAGTAGTCGCTACAGACTTGTTTTTTGAAAAATTATTTTTAGCCGTGGCGGCCATCTTGAATTTCCGGCCGACCTGAAATTTTGCTAGGATCAATTAGACATCAAGAGCAACATTCCTGTGAAGTTTCATGAAAATCCGTCAAGTAGTTTCACAGTAATAGTCGCTACAAGTTTTCATCATATAACTCTATGTAAACAAAGATGGCCGCTGACAGCCATGTTTAACGTCGAATCAAAATAATGTTTGACTCTGATAACCATCATGTCATGCTGATCATTTTACAAAAAGTCCCATATCAATATCACTTATAGTTTTCAAGACGTAGTCGCTACAAACTTCTTTTTTAAAAAATCTAATTTTAGCTGTGGCGGCCATCTTGAATTTCCGGCCGACCTGAAATTTTGCTAGGATCAATTAGACATCAAGAGCAACATTCCTGTGAAGTTTCATGAAAATCCGTCAAGTAGTTTCACAGTAATAGTCGCTACAAGTTTTCATCATATAACTCTATGTAAACAAAGATGGCCGCTGACAGCCATGTTTAACGTCGAATCAAAATAATGTTTGACTCTGATAACCATCATGTCATGCTGATCATTTTACAAAAAGTCCCATATCAATATCACTTATAGTTTTCAAGACGTAGTCGCTACAAACTTCTTTTTTAAAAAATCTAATTTTAGCTGTGGCGGCCATCTTGAATTTCTGGCCAATCTGAAATTTTGCTAGGATCAATTAAACATTAAGAGCAACATTCCTGTAAAGTGTCATGAAAATCTGCCAAGTAGTTTCAAAGGATTAGTCGCTACAAGTTTTTACTATATAACTCTATGTAAACAAAGATGGCCGCTGGCAGCCATGTTTAACGTTGAATCAAAACAATTTTTGACAAGGACCAACATCATGTCATGCTGATCATTTTACAAAAAGTCCAATATTATTATCACTTATAGTTTTCAAGTAGTAGTCGCTACAAACTTGTATTTTGAAAATCTATTTTTAGCCATGGCAGCCATCTTGAACTTCTGGGCGACCTGAAATTTCGCTAGGATCAATTACACATCAAGAGCAACATTCCTGTGAAGTTTCATGAAAATCCGTTAAGTAGTTTCAGAGGAGTAGTCGCTACAAGTTTTTACTATATAACTGTATGTAAACAAAGATGGCTGCTGGCAGCCATGTTTAACGTTGAATCAAAACGATTTTTGACAAGGACCAACACCATATCATGATGATCATTTTAGAAAAAGTCCCATATCAATATCACTTATAGTTTTCAAGAAGTAGTCGCTACAAACTTGTATTTTGAAAATTTATTTTTTGCCGTGGCGGCCATCTTGAATTTCCGGCCGACCTGAAATTTTGCTAGGATCAATTAGACATCAAGAGCAACATTCCTGTGAAGTTTCATGAAAATCCGTCAAGTAGTTTCAGAGGAGTAGTCGCTACAAGTTTTCATTATATAACTCTATGTAAACAAAGATGGCCGCTGGCAGCCATGTTTAACGTCGAATCAAAACGATTTTCGACAAGGACCAACATCATGTCATGCTGATCATTTTAGAAAAAGTCCCATATCAATATCACTTATAGTTTTCATGAAGAAGTCGCTACAAACTTGTTTTTTAAAAACCTATTTTTAGATCTGGCGGCCATCTTGGATTTCACATCAACATGAATTTTTGCTAGGATCAACTAGACTTCATGGGCAACATTTCTGTAAAGTTTCTTGAAAATCCATTCAGTAGTTTCAGAGGAGTAGTCGCTACAAAAAAAAGTTTACGGACAGACAGACGGACGGACAGACGGACAGACGGACAGACAGACGGACGACGGACGCCGCACCACGGCATAAGCTCTGCTGATCTCTGATCAGTAGAGCTAAAAATGAAGTAGCTACAGATTTAATAAAGGAAAATACAATATAGCAATTTTCAATAAATCAAGGGCCATAACTCTGTCAGTACTAACAAGATCTAGGTGTTTTTCAAACTTGTCCAAGATTTCATTGATATACAGCAATTGCACAAGTAGACATCATACTGATGCTTCCTGCCAAATTTTGTCGAAATCCAACAAGGCGTTTAGGAGGATTAGCGGCGACAAGAAAATCAAAGTAAAAATACCAAGGGGCCATAACTCCATCAAAAATTAACAAACCGAAAAAAGAGCAATATCCACAACTAGACATAATACCATTGCGTCTGATAAGTTTTGTCAAATCCAACATGGAATTTTGAATAAAATATATATAAAAAGAAGTTAAAAAAAATAAGCAAATAAAAACAAAATCAACTGAAAAAAAAGAGAAGAAACAATTAAAAATAAATAAAATATTAATAATAATTAAAACAAGGAATAATAATAATAATAATAATAACAAGAGGCCCAAGAGGGCCTGTGGACGCTCTACTGGCTAACATGGCTCTTATAACATTATAACTGCCATTTACGTTTTTTTGAAAGTTTTGGGCAAAAAACAGCTTTTGAACTAAATCAAAAACAGGAGAATCTGTTAAAGTTTGGTAAAGATCAGATGAAAAATGAAGGCCCTACCGTATTAACGAGGCAAAATATAGCATTTTAACTAAATCAAGAGCCATAACTCCTCTGTTACTGGTCCGACTGGTGCAACATAGAGTAAAAAAAATAAAAAATAAAAAAAAATTTGATAACGATCGGATGAAAAATGAAAAATGAAGCCCCTATCGTCTTAATGAGGCAAAATATAGCATTTTTAACTAAATCAAGGGCCATAACTCCGCTGTTACTGGTCCGATATGGCTGGTTTTCGAACTTGTTCAAGCTTTCATTGATATTAACAATCTGATAAAGTTTGGTAAAGATCAGATGAACAATGAAGCCCCTATCGTCTTAACGAGGCAAAATATAGCATTTTTAACTAAATCAAGGGCCATAACTCCACTGTTACTTGTCCGATATGGCCGGTTTTCGAACTTGTTCAAGCTTTCAATGACATTAACAATCTGATAAAGTTTGGTAAGATCGGATGAACAATGAAGCCCCTATCGTCTTAACGAGACAAAATATAGCATTTTTAACTAAATCAAGGGCCATAACTCCGCTGTTACTTGTCCGATATAGCTGGTTTTCGAGCTTTCAACGACATTAACAATCTGATCAAGTTTGGTAAAGATCGGATGAACAATGAAGCCCCTATCGTCTTAACGAGGCAAAATATAGCATTTTTAACTAAATCATGGGCCATAACTCCGCTGTTACTAGTCCGATATGGCTGGTTTTCGAACTTGTCCGATCTTTCATTGATATTAACAATGTGGTAAAGTTTGGTAAAGATAGGATGAAAAACGAAGGCCCTATCATATTAACGAGGCAAAATATAGCAATAAAGCATTTTTAACTAAATCAAGGGCCATAACTCCGCTGTTACTTGGCCGATCTGGCTGGTTTTCGAACTCATCCGAGCTCTCATTGATATTAACAACCTGTTAAAGTTTTGTAAAGATTGGATGAAAAATGAAGGCCCTATCCTCTTAACAAGACAAAAGTTAACAACGGACGACGGATGGACGACGGACGGACCACGGACAACTCGGCATCCCATAAGCCCTTTGGCCAGTAGAGCTAAAAACTGTCAGTTTGGTTAAGATTGCTCAAGAAATGTGGCCATTGTGTTAATAATATGTAAAACTGCATTTTTTGCTAATTCAGGGGCCACAACTCTGGTGTTACTGGTCCGATCTTGCCCATTATCGAACTTGTCTGAGATCTTACGGTCATATAACAAACTGTGCAAGTTTGATCAAGATTGCTCAAGAAATGTGGCCTCTATCATGTAAACAAGATGAAAAACTGCATTTTTTGCTAAATCAGGGGCCATAACTCTGGTGTTACTGGTCCGATCTGGCCCATTATCAAACTCTTCCGAGATCTTGTACTCAGGTGAGCTAAAATTCATCAGCTTCAAAAAGTAGGTCAAGGTCATAAATGAAATCCATGCATCCAAAAAGTTGCGCTACCCAAGACACAACTATGTCAAAATGGAATGTTCTGTCTTCCAAAGATTAAGCTATAAATCAGGTTTAAAACATGCATAGATATAGTTCATGAGAAAGTGATGTAAATGTAACAATTAAGGTTATCTGCCCTTTGCTTGGATGGTGAAGGTCACAGCCACATTTGCTTTTTGACATGTTGTGATGTACATAATCCAAGAAACAAAGTTTGAAAGGTCTAATGCATAAAGTTTGTGAGAAAGTGAACTAAATGCAAATGTTGAAGGTAAAAATTATTAAGTTATCTGCCCCTTGCTTGGACGGTCAAGGTCACATCCACATTTGCTTTGTCAAGTTGCAATGTACCACTCAAGATACAACTATAAGCAAAGCTTGAAAGGTCTCTCGTGCATAGTTTGTCAAAAAGTGACCTAAACGCCAAAGTTGAAGGTAAAAAATTATAAGGTTATCTGCCCTTTGTGCTTTGGAGAATCAAGGTCACATCCACATCTGCTTTTCACATTGCTAATGTACCTCCCAAGATACAACTTGTAAGCAAAGTTTGCAAGGTGTAGTGCATACAGTTGTGCAAGAAAGTGACCTAAAACGCAAATGTTGAAGGTAGAAATTATTCAGTTATCTGCCCTTTGCTTGGAGGTCAAAGTCATATCCACATTTGCTCAAGAGATACAACTATAAACAAAGTTTGAAAGGTGCTAGTGCAAACAGTTTGTGAAAAAGTGACCTGAACGCAGAAGTTGAAGGGTAACAATTATAAGGTTATCTGCCCTTTACTTCCAGGGTCAAGGGTCACATCCACATTTGCTTTGTGTCATGTTGCAATGTACCACCCAAAGAATTCAACTATAAGCAAACTTTGAAAGGTCTAGTGCATACAGTTTTGTGAAAAAGTGACCTAAATGCAAAAGTTGAAACCTAAAAAATTATTGTTATCTGCCATTTGCTTGGATGGGTC